>VXAY01001841.1:1394-12445 GCA_013399855.1 Oxyruncus cristatus
GACGGGTTCGCGGCATCTGGAGCACGTTCCGCAGCCCCTGGGAAACGGGACTCTGGCCCCAAGGTCCCTCCCGCTGCAGCTGCTCCCGGAGCTGGCCCTGAGTCTCGAGAGGCCCAAGGCACCAGAGCGGCCCAGAGTGGGATCCCTCCCGCGAGCCCAGGGCCAGAGCCATCCCTGGCTCCCACACTGGGCAGGGGCTCACGTGTCTCCTGAGAGGGCCTGACTCCGTCCCCGTGGGCTGTGGGAGCTGTCCCGGGGCACGGAGGGTCGGGGCTGGCACTGCCTGCTGCAGGGATGGGTTGTGTGCGTGTCCCTCACAGGAGCGACTGCTCAAGCAGCTCCGCTCCCCCCGGGCTCTCCTCCCGGCCTTCTGGGTTTGCTTTGGTGGGACAGCCTGTCCCCAGGGCTGGGAGCCTCCAGGCACCCACACTGAGGCAAACAGAGAACGTCCTGGCCGTCTCCAACGTGCTGCCAGCTTAGCAGGGGTGCCCAGGACGGGCTAACGCTCCAAATTGATCCCTACAGATGTGGTTGGCAAAGCAGGAACACAGGACCAAAATCCCCAGAGCACCAGGAGGGTTTTGTGCCCCCCGGATTATCACAGGCGCTGCATGATTGGCATGCTGGTGACACTGTTCACTGTGCCACTGATCTTACTGTGTTGCGGGTTTGTGGTGCGCCAGCTGTACAAGAATAGACAGTAAGTCACTGATTTCTCTCCACTCTGCTCCCTTCAGAGGCTGCTCAGAGCAGTTGTGGCCTGTCTCATAGTCAGGACTGTCCTGCAGGGCTCCAGTATCAAATGACTTGCTTTGTCAATGAAATTCATTGACTAGTTTTTAACTTAGTTTTACTCTTTTCCCAGCGCCCTCATCCAGTGCATGATGGCATAGTCATGCCATGGCTCAATAGAAAACTGTAAGTATTATAAAATGAAATATTTTTTATACTCTTATGTCTTTCACAGATTGTAATCAAAAGTAAGTGGGTTTGATGTGACCAACAGAATAGTTCTGCTCTGCTTACTATTCGAATGAGGAACAGAGCTGGAAACTGTTGAGAAGAGTCTCTTTCGTAGCTATAGCAAACTGCTGATTATTTTATTCCAGCCCTAGCAAGGAATATAAAATCTATCAGTAGCAAATACACCTCCAAAGTAACTGATAGAAATTAGAGATTTAGTCTATTTGCTTCCTAACCCCTGAGTTCCTCAGAGCTGCAGCTCCACATTATTTTGCAGACAGAGACCAGCTGTGGATGACAGTCGTGTGTCTGGCCTGGTAAAACACCAGCTTCACATGTGAGCTAATGGATCATCCTCACACATGTTGACACTCCAAAGGCTAAAATATGACCTTGTCCTGCATGATTTATCTCCAGTGTGAGATGCTGAAAGATTGTACTTCTGCAAGAACCCAGTGGTTAAATGACACAAAGGAGTATCTGAGACAACTTAACGACACAACAGCAAAATAAAGGCCAAAATTCATCCCACAATAAAGTACGAAAACCAATTAAACCACTTTACATTGTTCTGTCTGTAATGGAGACAGTAACCACAAGTTTCCTGAACATGAGTGATTTGCTCTCTGACATAGTTTGATTCAGACAGTTCAAACACCATGAAACTCCTTCACATTTGTAGCAGGTAAACTGGAAAGGCAGGAGTTCAGATTTATGGTTTTTTAGACTAGGAATGCTGCAGCCTCCATTCTCCAGCCAGGCTGTCAGAGTCTGGCACTGTGGGCAGCTCAGTCTGTGGACACATAGTTACATGGTGAATCCAAGGTAGCAGTGAGGTGGCCTCAAAGCTTTAACTCTGCTTTTGTTACCAACATTCTCCTAGTTCCTGTGTTTATTTTTCTAGAGAATTTGTAGTCAACAGAGCTTCAGCCCCTTTGATCAAGTCAATCTTAAAAGCAGCTCAGGGCTGGGGTCAGTCATTGAGATGCAGCACTGACTGGGGTCCAGCCAACAAAAGAACAGGAGGTGCAGGCCACCCATACAGCTTTCCATAGTAATGAGCACAAAGCCTTCAGTCCTGCAAACTGGGGGGTGTGGGGATTTTGCCACCAGCAGGCTGAGTCTCTACAGCTCTGTGGTGAAGAGGGGAAACACACGGGGGACAATCTGTCACTGTGCCCCCACCCCCACACTTCATTAGGGACATCACAACTGCTTTTGGAGCTCCTAAACCAGCTGGCCAAAAACTGCTCTTTTCTCACCCACTGCACACTGACAGGCAAGCTGAACAGAAAATCTCCCCCTTCCTCCATTATCTCTGAGCATCAAAGAACTAAAAATAATAATAAAAAAATCATTTTGTTCCCAGACTGATTTTTTTTAAGAGCTTCGTAAGATTTACTCAACCAGTGTTTTCAACACCAATTTTAACACATATTTTTACTTCCCAAAGTGTTGTGCTAAATTAAGAGTGTCACATGTTATCTGCCTTCCACACAGCGTGGGGCAGCTGTTGCCCTGCAAAGGGAGGGGCAGGGTCAGACCCAAAGCCAGTCACCTTTTACCTTTAGAATGCTCCTGCCTTCCTGAGGGATGCAGGTTCGTCTGTCAGGTCTTGGAGTTTCTGGAGCTGAACCCTGGCTCTTGGCCCACCCATGGATAACTGAGCTGCTGTGGAGCACAGTGAGGTTTCAGCTTGGTATCAGCAATCATGGTCTGCAGAATCCAAGCAGCATCTTCTCAGGGCCAGCAACAGATGGCAAAGGAAAAAGCTGCAACAGAACCCAGTTAGAGGGACAAATTTGGCCTGTTTGAGCTAAAAAAAAGTACACTAAAAATCTCTATGGTGAAGAAAAACCTTTCTCACAAGGATACCACTAGAATAAATGGCACAGGTTTGGGAATAACAGACAATTCCCTGTCCTGTGGGCTCCACAAACCACCCATGAACGTGAACCCTGACTGCTTCCCAAAGCTCTTTTCTGTACGAAGCACTGGAGAACTGCACCAGGCAAGGGTTCTGCAAGTGCCAGGGTATTGTACAGCAAAGTTGTAAAATAAGAAAGATTCTAGCAACCACAATAAATCCATTATTTAGGGCCTGTGAGTACTCTGGTGAATCTCAATTGCTTCTGGGCAAAATCACACGGCAAACTTTTCCAAGTGCTGCTTCATAATGAAATGCCAATTTGCCTGTTCCTGTTTGTGGGAGAACATGAGGTTCCAGGCTGCTGGGACAGTGCAGACTTAATTCAGCCCACTCTGGACCCAGCACTGGTGTGAGACAGCCTGTGTCTGACCCTGGTAACTGGAGCTGGTTGTCACCAACCTGTTCAGAGGACAGTCAGCAAACAAGACCAGCTTTACAGAAGAAGCAGCCAAGAAGGATCTGCCCCTCCCTGTCATATTTCACTACTGACAAAGAAGTTGGGTAAATGGGGGGGTAAAACTGGAGTACGGCCGAGGTCTTACGTGCTAAGACACTTCATTTGCTGGAGTACAGACAGTTTTGCTGTGCACAGGTCTCCTTGCTAAACCTCTTTGCATTCAAACCCTCTTCCTCCGTGGCAGAACTGAACAGGCTCCATATGTCAGAGCTTCAAGTTAAAAGCTTTGTGATGAGTTGATTTTTACAGATCCATTATCAGTCTGTGGGGCTGTTGTCACGAGGAGCTCAGGTGGCTTCTTGTTAAGATCAAAATCAATGTGCCATTTGTCCCAGCTCCATCTGTCCCGTGACAGCACTGCCTCCATTTCTAAATGAAAATGGAATCCCTTTAAGAAACCAGGCCAAAATCACCAGGGAGCAGTCACAACAACAAAAAAAAAGAAAACAAGTTAGCCAGATTGCTGGGTATTGATCTAACAACTACCATCTTCCCAAAGTCCAGACTACACTACATGAGACTCTCTCTGTAAGCAGCCTTTTAATTTGTTGTGTTTGATACACACGAAGAAAACAAAAAGCCTCTTGGTGAGAAGCTGCTGATGCCCAAGCAGAGCTGTAATCCAACATGCACATCATCATCATCATCATCATGGCCAAGCTTCGCGAACGAAGATTTGGGAAGGGCTCTACCCACGTTTGTTGCAAGCGCGTTGGTGGCTAAAAAGGTCCATACGAGATAGGCAGGTCCAATTGCAGAAGGCACAGCAGAAAGACTCCTTAGATGGTATATCCTGCAAGGCACGGTTCTTTCTGCGTTACATGCACAGTACCCTTGGGAAACACCTTCCAGGGGATTCAGGTTAATCTCTCTGTCCCCTTTCCCTGCACTGATACAAAGGGTTCGATGCACTTCATACACAGCTGCCAAACTTGCAGGGGAACTGGGACCATCCCTCTTGTCCATGTGATCCCCTGTCAATGCCCTCCACTGCACGGTGAGGCTGAGAGCACAGACCCACCAAACCCCAACCAGTTATTTACCTTCCCCAGTGTTCTCTGAACTGCCAGAACAGTGAGAGCTACCCGTCATCTCCAGGGTCACCTCAAAGCACAGTGTCTTTAGAAAGCAGGACCTGGCCTGGTGTTTCTAAGGATACAATCATTAGTATTAAGCTCTCGGGGCCAAGAGCCCAGGTGAACTGAGGAAGCAGGTGAGAGAAGCAGCATGGCAGGAATACTGGCCGTCACAAACTCTTGTGGTCCTGTGGCCAGCCACTGCCAAAATACCAGTTAGATTTGTTCAGGCAAAACTATCCATCCTGAGCTACAAATTAACTCCCACTGTCTGTTGTCAGCCCTTTGCTTTCACTGATTTACCTAAAAGTGTGCAGTTAAAGGATGGGTGAGCCAGTGAAAAAAATGTATGGAGATGTTTTGGGAAAGTGGAAGAAGAACCCTTTTTTCCCAAGGGATGGTGTTACAAAAGCAGACTGGCTCAAGAGGCAGTGGCCCAAAGCCAGCCTGCTCCACAGTGGGATCTTAACAACTCTCTGCTTCTGTCCCACCTTCCAGGTGACATGACCAGCAAGTGCAGGATCAATCCCCTTATCCAGTATAACACTGGTCATGCCCGTGAGGTCCCTGCTTGGGCAGGAGCTCCTTCCTCCCTTGTCTCACTTCCACGCCTTGCGCTGATGCCACAGCTCTTGGTCCTGCCAGGTTACACCTGGTGTCACTCAGGGTCACAGGTCAGTCTCTCCCCCCTCTCATTCCACAGTCAGTACAATGTACTCATCAGCTGCTACTCCCACATGGAATATCACTGTGCCGCATTTATTCCCATTCAGTTCTCTGGTGTCAGACATCAGCTGCTGCCCCTTTTTCGGCTTGTCCATGTTTGATCCTGTGCTGCTTCATTCCCCTCTTCTTTTGTGCGTCCCTTCTTCTCTGTCCTGTGATCTTATAAACACAAGTACCAGGAATAATCACATTAGATTGTCTCCTTTTGTAACTTCATGTGACACTCTTTTTATCCACAGGCCAAGACTGAAAAAGGAAATACTTCAGAGTTCAGTTTCTTTCAGTATCTCCAAGACAGGAACACAGATTTCCACATATTAGGTAAAATCTCTTTGCATTAAAATACATACAGGAGAGAAGATTTCAGAATTGTTCACAAAGCACAGGATGGCTTGAGTCCTCAGCTGAGGCACACACTCCAAAACCCCAATTCAGACTCCCAGGAAATATGCAGGATACCCCTTCTTTGATGTCTGTAATAACAGGACAGGGTTTAGATACAGCAAGTTTTCCCTGAGGCAACAGAAGGGGTGGATGGACGCTGGTAACTAGTGAGAAGAGGTTCTAAAATTCTTCACCATTTCCTTAAAGCTCAGCTGAGCTCTGTCTGCTAGGGCTGACTTTATTTGGTTAGAAATAAGTGCCATTGTGGTTGTCCAAAGACAAAGCAGGGCAAGAGAAAAAAGCACGATTTTCATCCAAGCTTGGTTGGTGTGGCCCCCCCACAAGCATCTCAAGCCTGGTGACCAGCCAAAGCACAGTGAGGGGGCTATGGAGAAGAAAGACAAAAAGGAAAGTGGGAGCTGAACCCAAAAAGAAACTACAAGTCTTTTGTATAGTTACAAGTCCTTTAGCTTCTCCCAGGGTTCATCAAAAGAAATGGGACCAGCAGGTGGAGGGGGCGGATTCAGTCCCTCTACTCTGCCGGGTGAGACCCCACCTGGAGCACTTGTGTCCAGGGCTGGAGCCCCTCTGCTCTGAAGCCAGGCTGGGAGAGCTGGGGGTGTTCACCAGGAGAAGAGAAGGCTCTGGGGACACCTCATTTCACTCCACTAACTTTTCCTGGTACTGAATAATGATCAAAGAAAACAAGAGCAAACGGGGTTTCTGAGTGAGGAGAAACTCAGAAAATCAGTTAAGGGAACTCCGCATCCATGACTCAAGACTGTGGTGTCTTGCTGAGGGCAGCAGATCCCCAGGAATTGCATCCCTCACCCTCTTGTGGAGCCTACAGGTAGACATCAACGTTTTATTAGCTTACAAAAAACCTTTACTGCAATCAAACCATGGCAGTTAATGTTACTATGGGAAAACTATACAACCTTCTTGAAGCATCTATTTATGAAGACATTCGAGTCAGTTCATATATGCTGGCAGTCAGCAGCAATAAAGAAGTTCAGCAGCCTAAAAAACCCAATAGAAATATTGTAGGAATGTTGCTGGCATTAGGTTTAGCTGTGAGTTAGTGATTAGTTGCTGAATTTCTCCAGTCTCTGGCTGGAAAGGCAATAAAGCAAACTCCTTTTTTATTGGCATGGTAAAAATTAAATTGGACATTGTGCATATGGATTACATGCATTAGTTTTCCTGGAGTTAAAATCCCTTTCCTGGCCACTTCTAGCAGAAGGAAACATATCAAGAAGCAGCAGTTCGTGTTGAGCACACATTTAGTGTCTCAGCCACTAAAGATGCTGTTACCGAGGTTGTGTCTGATTTTACAGCCAGGAGTACTATGAAGTACAGCAGTCATTCCTGCAGCTTCCCTTCTCTCCAGTGGGAAACTAACCCCCTGCACTTAAAACTAGCCCAGGCATCCCCAAACCTTCCCTTTCACTGCAGGAACTGCAGCTTTCTAGCAGGCTGTGCACAGCAGCTGACCTGCTGGTTTAGTTTTGAGGGGTTTTCAGGCAGGGGACACTACAATAAAATCTCACAAGCAAACTATGAAGTATCTAAAATATGCAGTATGATGTTATTTTCTACCTCAAATATTGCCAGCACACAGCTTAAGGAAAAAAGGTTTTTTGCCAACCATGGTAGAAAAAAATAAGTAAAATTAAAATATAGTTATTCTAAACAAGCCAGCATATTTCTAGCAAGAAAGCAAGAAATCACAGTTCATCTGTGCTTCTAAGGCCAAGCTGGTTGTATCAAAGAGGGGTGGTTTCTTTTTCCAGCTCTCAATAGATGTGTCTTAACTTTCCACACATGGAAAGTTTTGCACAGATTAGTAAAACAGATAAATAGACAGATAGGTATGGGTGCACTTGCCTGTGTATGTTTGCATAGAAAGGGAGGGGGGAGGTAGAGTATGTAAACTTTTTCTTATTTAGCTTTCTGTTCCCAAAGCAGTTATTTTCACAATCTGTCATTCACTTCTTAGTTAATGTCCCATATATGAAAAATGTTGACTCTGTTTTATAGGAATACCAAGATCTCAGAAAGCTATATTTTTAATGTTCATCACTTTTACTGCTGCAAAGCCACACAAACAACCTTCTCTCTCCCCAGCTTCCTACGATCCTTATGGAAACATCCCTGAGGACAGGTAAAGTTATTTGGGGAATGCTTGGCTTCATCTGGGTAATGGATTATTATTTTTAGTGCTATAAATGTACATTGCTTCAAGCTTCACAGCCACAGCCTTGATTTGTTGCTCACTGCATGGATGCCTGTGTGAATTAAAACAATGGTTGTGAAGCAGCTGAAGAGCTCAGACCTTGCAGCTTGAAATTCTTGGAAGGAGGAGGAGGAGAAGAAGGAGGAGGAAGAAAGGATGTCAGAAAGATTTAATGCCAAGAATAAAGGGAAGATGTTGCACATATCAATAAATCTGGGAGGAAATGCTGTAGGTTGAATATAATCATCTGGAGACAATATTCAGCAGCACAAAGCCCTAAAGTCACCCTTGCAAGAAGCTCAGGGATGACTGGATGATGTGGAGTTCTTGGAGTCAATATGAGTAGCAACAAAATGTTAGATTAAAGCCTTAAAAAAATAAATGAGTGTCATCATATTTGTGTAAAATAGTCATCACACAACTGTCTACATGTATTGGAGTTATTTCATTATTAAATGAATAAAACATCTCAAAACATCATCAAATGCCTTGATTTTCAAACTGCTGTTATTATAAATCACACCTATAAAACACCAGAGACCAGGGTTGGTGATGACTATGTAAAGATTTCCTGGGCATACGCTGTGTTTCTTTGAGGTGCGTACAAAACTCTACCACCGATTCTGTCACCCCCTCGTGAGAAATCTTTAGGGCTCTTCACAGGTGGAAGAATGTCATGGCCTGTGCTCCCACCCTCCAACACGATCTGAAGACAGGGACAAGGAAACAGTGTATTCAGGGCGTTTAAAATGCAGTGAGACTCATCTCTGTTCATCAGCCTTTTTCACTGTTTCGGATTAATATTCAGTTTTAAGTAGCAACAATATGTCAAATTCTCAAAAAGCAAAGCAGATGCGCAGGAAAACCTGTAAGTAAGGTTTTGTTGTACAAGATGGTTTATTTTATGCACCTCTTCAGGTGTCTCACTCAAAAGAGAAGGACCATATATCCTGTTGACATCCTGTTGGTATTCTGACCTCCTTTACATTTATATTCTGGCAGCTGAGCTCTTTCAGACTTGATTTTCTTTTGAAAAAAGAAATTGGTTTTGTGCAATCATGAACATAGCAGGGCTTTATATTTTTGTTTTCCATATTTCTTAAATAACTTCAGATGTTTTTTATGTTTTCTGAACTGTAATATTTCCAAAAAACAGATTCCAAAACCAGTTGGATTTGGCCCAACTTCTGAAGCAAAAAGCAGTTGCTTGTCCTCCAGTTAAATCAACTTCAAAAGAAACTGAGAAAACAGATGGTAAAGTGGGAATTCTGACATACGGAGCAGACAAAACAGCCACCACAACCGGTAAATTCTGCTTGAAACTATGGCCTTGATTTGAAAAGGGAGATTTAATCTTTGCTCTGTGTCAAGGATTGGTTTGAATCAGCCTAAAATAAAATAAAATAAAATAAAATAAAATAAAATAAAATAAAATAAAATAAAATAAAATAAAATAAAATAAAATAAAATAAAATAAAATAAAATAAAATATTTTGAGGGACTTTGAGAGATCATGCGGAGAAATTAAAATATTGTTTCCTAGTAAAAGAAGTTCTGTGGTGATTATCATGCTGCCATTTAAAACAAAACTAGGAATGAACAAATAATGCCTTGCTAATTTGTTATTAGCAACATACCACCCCACCTGTACTTAACTAGGTACTGTGCCAATAACATATCCTAAGCATGAAAGACTGCATACATAAGAAATAACACACTACTTCTGCTTATTTATTTTAATAAACGGATCCAACTTCTATTCTAATGAGTACTCACATAACAAGTGGTGTGCCAACCTCCAGGTCTCTCACACAATGTACAGAAATATCTGGATATTTAGTCAATGTTATATACATGCCAGAAGTATTGTATACTACACCTGTCTTCAAATGTAATTTAATTACAGAATATCTCTCTACAGTCACAAACACCAGGATTAATCACTCAACGCTTTGCCTCACAATGTATCCGTGCTAATTGCAGTGAGATAGAGCAAATCGACACTGTGTGAATGGCAAGGAGAATTTGCATGTGAACAGCTGAATATGTTCCACACAATAATGAACAAAATTTGCCTTTATCTGGAAGAAAGCAGAGATGGAGCAGTGCTGTATTTGGGCTTTACCCAGCTATAAACAGGATACTGAGAAGCTGTAACGGCTTCCCTCTTTTACAGGACACAAGTGCTGGCACAGCCAATCGTGCACATTCATGAAGGGATCTTCAGGATATTCCTTTCTTTCTTAATACAGAATGGGCAGCAAAATGCTGGCATTTTCCCATTCATCCGAACTGTGTCCCTCTCCTTTTTCTCCTTGAACACACTATCTGTGGTTTGCAGACTTCACTGTTTGGTCCATCAGTCCTCTCTCAGCCCATCACTAATGGCAGAACTACCAAAATACAGGTGCCAGCATCACTACCCCAGGAATTAATCCAGCCCTACTTTGATGGTGCACAGGAACAGAGAATGGTTTGGGTTGGAAGGGACATTTAAAGGCCATCTAGTCCAACACCCTGAAGTGAGCAGGGACATCTTCAACCAGACCAGGTTGCTCAGAGCCTGAGCTTGAATGTCTCCAGGGACGGGCACCCTGTGCCAAGGTTTCACCACCTACAGCATAAAAAAAGGTTTTCATATCTAGTTTGAATCTCCTCTTTTTTAGCTAAAACCATTACCCCTTGGTCCTGTCACAACAGGTCCCACTAAAAAACTCTGTCCCCATTTTTTCACAAGCCCCCTTTAACTACTGAAAAGCCACGATCAGATCTCCCCGGATCCTTCTCTTCTCCAGGTGAACACCCCCAGCCCTCCCAGCCTGGCTCCAGAGCAGAGGGCTCCACCCCTCAGAGCATTTTTGTGCCTGCTCTGGACCTGTTCCAGCAGGTCCATGTCCTTGCTGTGCTGAGGACCCCAGAGCTGGATGAGCTCCAGGTGGGCTCTCACCAGGGAGGAACAGTGGAGCAGAATCACCACCCTCGGGGTGCTGGGCACACTGCTTTGGACTCAGCCCAGGACAGAGTTGGCTTTCTGGGCTCTGAGGGCACATGGTCAGGGCATGTCCAGCCTCTCATCCACCAGCACCCCTGAGTCCTTATTGCCAGCACTGCCCTTGATCCCTTCATCCCCAAACCTGCAGGCTCAGCCCTGGGTGGGACTGTGTGGCAGTCCTTGGACAGAGCTGCCAGCAGGACCTGCTCCCTCCCAGGAAGGCAGAGCCCCNCCCCTCAGAGCATTTTTGTGCCTGCTCTGGACCTGTTCCAGCAGGTCCATGTCCT
>VXAY01001842.1:0-21030 GCA_013399855.1 Oxyruncus cristatus
GGGGTGTCACTGTGCGGTCACTGGGCACGGCGGGGGCCGCGGCGGTGTCACCCGGGGATGGGGGGACGACCCCGCGCCGGGCGGGTGTCGCCGGCAAAATCCCGCGTGGGGAATCCCCGCGCGAAGGCTCCGCCGCCCGCGGGGGCGCCGGCGCTGGCCGCGGTGCTGAACCGGGCGGCCCTGTCCAGGGTCCTGGCGGCGGCCTTCCTCCTCCTCCTCCTCTCCTCCTCCTCCTCTCGCCCCGCACACCCGGGGGCTCCGCGATGCCCCTCGCAGAGCCGAGTTGGACTCCCACCCGCGGGTCCGGCGCGATGGCAAAGCAGGAGGCGGAGGAGGAGGAAGAGGAGGAGGCGCTGGACAAGGATGCTTTTTCTCCTTTGGGATCTCCCCGGCCCGCCAGGGCTCTGCCAGCTCCCGCAGCGCAGGTGAATCAGCGTCCCACGGGACGCAGGTGGAGCGGGGGGTGCCGTGACCCACCCAACGTGACGCTCACAGGAGCCATCTCACCTTTACACCGATTTTAGCGGGGACAGAGCGGGCTGGAGAGGAGACTCCACTGCTCTTATTCTTAACATCAGTCTTCAGCTGAGCCCTCAAAGGCAACGAGCAGCCCCTCGTCTGCAGCAGCAGGAGAACAGGGTCTGGCCAGTGCTTCCTTTGGGATTCCCGCTCCCCCCCTCGACCTGGCTCTGGCAGCCTGCTGAGCTCCCTGTCTGGGGCAGGGCTGGTGGAGGGGACAAGGCTGGTGACAGTCTTGGCAAGAGGGAAATGGCAGCGCCTGCCCACACTTGCTCACATTCACATTCCCCCTCTACCTGCTGGCACCCACAGCTCTCCCTGGTGGGGATCCGGGATCGTGGTCCTTCCCGGTGTCCTTCCCAGCTGGGATGCATCTGGCCCCCTCTCCTGGCAGCAAGTGCCGAGTCCACAGATCGTGTTTATTCTTATTTTCCTCGCACTCGTGGGATCATTGGGAAAGAGAGAAAAAATTAACCCAAGATCCACCAGAGGCCCCTCCATATGGCTCCATCCTGCTCAGCTCATCCCTCCTTCAATCCCAGCTCCTTCCCCACTTTCCCCCTTTTGCCTGGGGAAGGCACAGCCAGTTTCCTGCATGTTTCACTCCCGTGCAGAGGTGTGAGGGCATAGGGGAAGGACGTGGTGAGGAATGAGCCCTTGCTTTCTCCAAAACCAATCCTTCCAAAAATAATCCACTACCCTGCGCCGGCTTCCCCCCTCCAGCCCCTTCCTGGTGGATCAGCAGCCCCAGAGGCATTTCCCTTTAACTATTTAGCTACAGCAGTCGCAGCAGCAACTTCCTCAGCATTCCCCAATTTCTGCTCGTCCTCAGCGACTTTGCAACCGTGTGACAAAAGCCACATCCCCAATCGTGGCACTTCCAGGCAGGCGTCCCTTTATATCCCAGCCTCGTCTCCCCCAGTGCCAGTGACACATCCCTGCGCCATTTTTCCGCGTGTGGTGTGTTTGTTTTGGGGGCCTGTTGAACGGCAAATGCAAAAGGGAAGGGGACTCCTTCCTGTTCTTTCAGAGCCGGTCGCTGTGCCCTGCTCGGCTTCAAGGGAATAGCCGGCAAAGAGGCCGCTTTCACAAATAATGGCTTCATTAGATTGAAAGAAGTGGACAGTGACCTCACTGAAATGGACTTTCTGACCCCTGCTGACCTCTGGCCCCAGCTCTGACAGCCTGTAAATCTTCCCCCTCGGCACGGCCGGGGCGAGGGCAGCGCTCTGTGGAGCCCAGTGCCGGCGCTGCTGCCCGTGGTCCGGCACCACGGAGCTGCCTGGGGGCTGCCCGGCTCCATGCAGCCCTGAGCCCGGCAGGATGAGGCCCCAGGGACATGCAAAGCCCAGGCACGTGGGTCACGGCTTTGGCAGAGATGGGGATTGGTGTCCTCGTGGCGCTGCAAACCCCACCAGGTGTCCTGGGGGGCTGAAGGGCCGTGGAAAATGATGTTATAGGGGCTGAGGCTCCAGCACCGTCTCCCAGCACAGCCACTGTCGCCACTTGCCCATTGGGAAGACCCCAACCAGCTCAAAAGCAGCCTCCGAGCCCCTGTCAGGGAAAACTGATCCCTCTCCCTGCCCACCCCACAGGCACAGCCTTCCTGGCTGCACAGAGACACACAGACCTGCTCTAACCCCCTCTGAGCCCACCTCCACCTCCCTCCCTCGGGCACAGGCTCTTACCCACAGCCCCCAGTGCCTCCTTCCCCACCCATCCCGGTGACAACCACCCGGCCCTGCCACCCCATCCGCTGGTGGGGAAACTGAGGCACGAGGGGGGATCTGTGACCGGTGAATGCCTGTACAATGGGAAACCATGCCAGGCACTCCACCCCGCCATGGCATGGCCCCAGAGCTGGCAGAGAGCCCCTTGCATCCCAGTGCCACCCACCTCCCTCCTCCCCATCCTTCCCTGCTCGCTGCTGACCTTTGGCTACAAAGCAATCAATAATGGAGGCCACGGTGCTGCTCCTTCCCCTCAGTGGCCCCCCGTGCTCCCCTGCTCGCCCCGTGCCTCGAACAAGCCCGGCTGGGATTGAGGGATGCTCTGACACCTCTCAGCCCTGGAATTGCAGGGATGGGGCTACACTGACACAAGTGTGTTCCCAAGGATGCTCTAACCAGGCACCACCCTCCCCACACCTCAGAAATACTCCCCTGGGGCTGCTTTCTGGCTGCAGAGGGTCGGTGGGTGCCCCACAGCTCTGGGTTTGGGGCACTGGGCTCCCCACAGTTGGGACGGAGCATCCTGCTGCCATCCCAAATGGGACTCGCTAGGGCATTTCCCCCTGGCAAGGGAAGGGTGAGGAGTGTGCCTGAGGGGTGCCCTGTGGGTTGCTGCCTGCTGCCAGGCTTCCCCCAGCTTCCTGCCTTTCCACAAGAAAAAGGTGGGTGGGGACAATCCTGTCCCCTGACCTGGAGCCATGGGTTGTGCCCAAATTCGATGGGACATGCCCAAATTCGGCAGCTCCCTTCCGTAAGAGCCCTCGGGCAGCAGCTGATTGATCGGCTACAGAGCTGGGATTGATCAGGATTTCAGCCCATACATATTCCTGCTCCCTGATAAGGGGGAATCGATAGCTGGAAGATATTCCCCCAAGGCAGCAGACCCCCACAGACCAGGGCTTGCAGGCCTGCCCTCGCCCCCTAAGTCGCCCCACCCCAGTTCAAGCCTTGCTCCCCCAGCCCCGACAGCGAACCAGGCAGCGGGGGAGAAAATTGCTTTGGAGGTTCTGGGGAGGGGGAGGCACAGCAGGAGCTTCTCCTCCCGTGGCTGGTTCTTACCTCCCAAAGCGCTGGCCTGTCCTGCATCTTCCTCCTCTCCCCGCTGGCTTTCCTCCTTCTCGGCGTGCGTGGGACACACCAAGCACCCCCCAAAGCCCTGGGCAGGGCGATCCCAGTGAAGCTGAGCTGGCTGGTACCCCCACAGTCATCACCCCTAAACACCAGCAGCCGTGCCCAACACGGCCCTGGCTTGGCTCCCCCCCTCCCCCAGAGCTGATACCTGGAAACTCATTGCAGATGTGGCCAGAGCTGCAGCCTTGGGGTGCTTGTCTCCTGGGAATGGGGTACAGGGGGCTCTGCCTGCAGGTGATACAGCCCGGGGGGGTTTCCTTTTCTTTTTCCTTTTCCTTTTCGGTTTCCTTTTCTTTTTCTTTTTCTTTTTCCTCCTCCTTCTCCTTCTCCTTCTCCTTCTCCTTCTCCTTCTCCTTCCTCTTTCCCTTCCCCTTCTCCTTCTCCTTCTCCTTCTCCTTCTCCTTCTCCTTCTCCTTCTCCTTCTCCTTCTCCTTCTCCTTCCTCTTCCCCTTCTCCTTCTCCTTCCCACTGCTACCTTCTCATTTCCCCCCGTCTGGAGGGAGGGTGACAGCAGGACGCCCCTGCAGCCCCCGGGAGGACTCGGGGTGCTCTGGGGCTCCCCCTGGCCCTGTTTTCCCCGCTCCGGGCGCTGCGGCTGAGCCCGTCCTCCCCCCTCAGCGTGCCCCGTACCGTGTCCCTCCCTTTGCACACAGTGACTCAAAGCCCAGGCTCGCCCCAGTGTCCCTCCAGTTGCCCCAGCGCCTGGGGAACTGGTTTGCTGCGGGCAGGACCCTCCCCAGCGCTGACTAAACCCTCCCCGGTGGTGCAAGGGGACGTGGAAGGGAGATCCCGCTCCCCGCAGAGCCGCAGCCAGCTGGCTCGGCTGGTTTGGCACGTACACATGCTTGCACATGCTTGCACATGCTAAACACACGCATGCACACACAGTAGCAAACACGCTAACGCGACCGCAGCCCGCCCTGGGGCTGCCGGGACCCCGCACTGCTGCTCCTCACGGGAGCCCGCAGCGGGAGGACCCACGGGAAGGATGCGGGGGCCAAGCCCCTGCTCCCGCGCTGGGGCCGCGGGGGTGGACAGCCACCCTTGGGGTCCCCGCGAAGGGCACTGGAGGGGGCCCAGGGCTCTGCCAAGACCCGGCAGAGCGAGCTCGGCTCTGCCTCGGTTCCCCCAGCACGCGAGCGGTGGCACCCAGAGCCGGGTGGCCCCGGGCGACCCAACCGGAGCTGAACTGCGGCCACCTGCGCCGGGCTGGCGGTGGCCAGGGAGGCTCCTGGGCTGGGCCAGCAGCCGGGAGTGGTGGCCCCGGGGTGAGGCTGGCACCGCAACGGGCTCCCGCGGGGCTGGGGAGGAGCGGGAGGGCAGGGCGAGGATGCAGGGCGGGTGTCGGCTCTGCTGCGCTCCGAGCCCTGCCGGGATAGGGCTCTGCGCCCCGGGGTCAGGTCTCCTGTGGTGGCCCAGGGCTACTGTGATCTCCACGCCACCCCCAAGCCCGTGTGAAGCCCCTCGAGAGCCTCAGCTCTCTGAGACCTGGGAGACCTCCCCGCATTAGGAGCCTCCCGGGAACGTCCTGCGGCGCGGGGGCTCCACGTGGGACCCCCACGATTAATCCGGGTGTAATCACAGCCCTGGGGAGCCCCAGCCCCTCACCACAGTGTGTTGGGACCCTGCCAGCCCCACTGCCAGAGCGATGGTGGAGCCACCGTGATGGCTGGAGATGCAGTGACAAAGCTGGTCACTGAGGTCCCCTCTGAGGGATCATCGCCCTCGCCGAGGTGGGTGGCAGGACAGGGGTCCGGGGGGCCCAGAGCCACCCAGGCTGGCTGTGCTCCCTCCCGGCGCTGCTGAGTCGGAGGAAACAGGGGAGCTGGGTGCTGGGAACCAGCCCGACCGGCTCCCCGGCTGTCAGCACCTGAGGAATGCCAAACCTCCGCTGCGCCAGGGCTGGGTGCTCAGGGCTGGGTGCTCAGGGTGACTCTGCCGGTCCGCCCAGCTGTGCGGTGTGCAGGGAGCAGCACTCCGAGCCCGCTCGGCACGGCACGGCACGGCACCCCGCTTGCCACGGCGGGACCCTCGGCCGGCAGGTACATGGGGGTGCAGGGTGCGGGGCCCCCGGGCAAAGGCGCTGCCTGGGCTGGCCCCATTTGCACGGGTGCCGGCAGGGAGGGGGGTTCCGCGGTGCTGGGAGAGGAGGGCACCGGTGCTCCCGGCCCGCTGCCAACCACAGGGGCTGCCCCGGTGCTTGGACCTGTGCCCCGGCTTGGCAGGCGCTGGGATGGGTCCCTCCTCCCCTGCCGGGATCAGCACGGGCCAGGGAGGAGGGATGGGGCCGGGAGGTGGGGGCTGAGCCCAGCTCGGCTCCTCTCGCCTTCGGTCCCTGAATCTGGGGGGCTGCTGGGGTTGTAATCCTGCTCCTGCCACCAAAGTGCGTTCCAAGACGCAACCGAGTGAGCTGGGGCTCCTCCGCCTCTGGTGACCTCACGACCTGGGCTGAGGGGACGGCGGCGGGGCTCCCCTGTCACCTCTGTCCCCCTCCTCCGTGTGGCACGTGGCTGCCTGTGACACGGCTCAGCGGGGGGAGGCAGGGGCAGCGAGGGGAGACGGTGGTTCCCTGCCCTCCCCGTGAACCTCAGCCCGTGCGGCAGCCACCCAGCCCACATCCCTGATTCTCCTGAAGGCGGCAGGTCCGCTCTCACCCCGCGGTGACAGGGCTCAGCCCGCCGTGGCCGGAGGCTCGGCTTAATCCGTGGTCACCGGCTCAAAGGCAGCCGCAGCTGCCGCCCTCAGCCCCTCTCCGTCTCTTCTGAGCATTAAACGGCTCCTCGTGCCTTTGACTTGGGTGCTGGGAGACCCTTTGGGATGACAGGAGGCAGCAAACGAGCTCAGAGGGCTGGCTTGGCTTGGCCAGGGGGGATTAATTAGCCGTGCCAGGTGCCCCGGTGTGGCAACACCACTGGATCCGGCGTGGCATGTCTGGGCGGGCAGGGATGGACGGCAGGAGCAGCCGGGAAACTGCAGGGTCTTGTCCTCATGTCCTTCTGCCCTCGTGTCCTCGTGTCCCTGTGTCCTTGACCCATCACTGCAGTAGGAATTATTTTAGCAGAAAACGGGGTGCTGGGGCAGAGCAGGGCTCTGGGTGACCTCCTTTCTCGGGGCCCATGGGGCATCGAGTGGCCCAGGGTGGCGCCGGGTGTCGGATCCAGCTGCAGGGGTGGGATGGGAAAGACAGACCAGGAGTTCTTGGGAAAGACAAACCTGGAAATCTTTGGAAATCCAGCTCCAGGTGAGAGGCAGGGTGCTGAGTCAGCAGCTCCTGCCTTACCCCAGCACCCTGGTGCTGCACGGAGACGGCATCCCTGTCCCGGTGCCGTCCCGGAGCCACGGGACACGGCAGCTGTTCCTCTCCACTGCCAGTGCACCCAATCCCTCTTCCACTGGTGAATGCCATGACCCTGGGGATCCAGCTGTGGCCCTGGGGATCCAGCTGTGGCTTTGCCCACACAGATGTGCGGCCCCACCCAGGCTGGTCCCAGCCTCGAGCGGCGCTGGCTGTCCCAGACAAGGTCTCATCGCCTTCCGGAAAAATGACACAAACTCTTCCTATCTGTACTGGAAAGACCTGCCAGGCCGGGGAGAGCAGGATCTGGAGGGCGCGTGGCGGGCTGGAAGAAGGGGCAGGCAGCTGCCTGCACCTGGCACTTCCCTGCCTGCTCCCAGCCCCTCGATCCCCTTTAGGGACTGGGAAAGCCCAACCTGCCACAATTGGATGGATCCCATCCAGCTGATGCAGGATAAGGCCCTCTCCAGAGGTGTCCCCCATGGAAACCAGCCCTGAGGCTGTGCAGGGAGGTGTCCCCATTCCCAGATGGGGACCTCAGTCGCAGCCTGTCCTCGGGCTGACCCCAAAGCCTCATCCCTGCCACTGTCCCCGTAGCTGGGTGGTGACACCAAACAGCTCCTAATTGGGAGATGCTGGGATGTGGGTGCACTTCCAGCTCCCTCCCCAGCACCTGCTGCGTCAGCTGCTTCCCAGTCCCAAACCCAGCAATAAAACCCTTCTGGGTCAGGGACGCAGCCATGGCACAGGGAAGCCTCCACCACCATCCCCCTGAGCTGAGGGGTCACAGGTGTCCCTGTCCCTTGCCCTGCGCCCCGGGGACCACAGCAATGCCCACCCTGCAGCACCCACACCAGGGTATGGAGCTGGGTGCTGGGGACCAGCCTGGATTAGTGGGTGAGCGCTGGGTGGTCATCCCAGCTTGTTTCCTCGCGCCGATGGGGCTGCAGAGGTGGATGGAGACATCTCACCTTTGCCACACAGCCACAGGGAAAGGTCAGGGGATGCTGCTGCTCAGGTCCCCACCTCCCCCGGAGAATCCTGAGGCCGTCCCGTCCCTGGTCTCGATCCCAGCCAGGCCCTTTGCCCCACGGAGCAGCTTCCCTGTTGTTTTCTGGGCTTGTTTGTTTGCTGCATTTGCTGACTCGGCGCAGCCCTGCTGCCCGCCTGACTCATCCCTCAGCTTGGGGCACGGCACAGCTCGGGGCACGGCCCGGCCCGGCCGCATCCTGCACACTCACCTGCGCCGTGCCCGGCTCTGCCAGAGCCCACCATGACACAGAGAGGGGCTCCCACCATCCCTGCAGGACGCAGCAGCATTGGCACGGGCAGGCAGAGCGACCCACGGCGCCCTGCACTTGCCAGGATGGGTGACTCGGGCACCAAAAGGCGCCCCAAATGTGCTCACGGGATCGCCCCCCCAAAGGGTCTTAAAGGATCAGAGGGAGGTCTATGGGGTTTGAGGGTCTGTTTGGGGGTCCAGGGCTGGTCCCCGCGGGGGTGGTTCCGCTCAGCTCTCCCAGGGTCTCCTTCTCTCCCTGCAGCTGCACCAGCCCCAGCGTGGCAGCCGCGGGGGCTGAGCCCGGCAGTGCGGGGTGTTACAGGGCCGCGGCATTCCCTCCCGGGCCCCCCGGCATGGATCCACCGTTCCGGCACACCAAGAGCAGGGGCTTCATCTCCAGCGCGGAGCTGAGCATGAAGCAGGCAACAGGGGCTCCGGGGCCCGAGGGCAGGTCCCGCTTCCAGAAGGTCTCGCTGGTGTCGCGGCGGCTGGAGAGCACAGGGAGCTCCCGGGGCCGGGAGGGGAGTCCCTCCCGCGTGTCCCTCCTGCTGCAGGCCTGGGAGAGGGAGATCGTGGAGAAGACGGCGTCCAGCCCCGCCACCGTGACCCACCGGGAACACTCGTCCTCCGTCAGCCTCCTCAAGGACTTCTCCGCTCACGGCCCCATCTTCTCCCAGGTCTATTCCCCGGCGCAGAAGCCCCGGCGGCAGGACGAGAGGGGGAAGGCGGGGGCTGGCGGGGACGGCACCCCCTCTCCGGTGGGCTCCCCCCGCGAGGTGCCCGTGCACAGGGAGAGCTACGTGCACGGCACCCTGCTGCCCACCCGCCCCGCGGGAGGACCCGCGGGGGGACCCGGGGACGGTCCCGGTGCCCCGTGCTCGGCCAAGCCCGGCTGCGTCCCCGCCCTGCCCAGGGCCAGGCAGGTCACGGTGCTGCGGACGGGCAGGGACGCAGCCGGGGCTGAGCCACGGGAAGCCCCAGATGGTACACACGACACTGCCGGTGCCAGGACGGCCCCGCCACAGCGGGAGAGCCCCAGGCGGGACGGCAGTGGCTCCGCTGGGGCTGCAGAGGGCGGCGAGAGCTCGCCGGGCACCGCAGAGGCCACCGGGCTGCGGGCTGAGGGATGCCCTGGGGAGAAAGACTCGCCGCAAGCCGAAGCCACGCCGGCGAACGCAACCCCGGGAGACGGCGACAGGCCCGGGGACCCACAAACCAGTACAACCAGCTCCCCGCAGTGTCCCTCGGCTGACGCCGGTGGCCAGGCTGATCCGGCTGGTGCAAGAGAGGGAAGCGTGGTGGACGTGGATGGCACCATTCCAGCCACACCAGCGAGGACAGAGAGCCCCCCGGGAGCTGACTGCAACCCTAAAAGCCCCTCCTCGGAGGTGAGCGACGGTCCAGAGCCTTCATCCAAAACACCAGCACCAACAAAGGCTGAGACTGAGCTGGAGGGGGATGACACGATGCAAGACCCCCAGAGCGCAGCCCAAGAGCCCGAGAGCACCCCAGAGCCCCCTTCTGAGCCCCCAGCCCCCGACCCACCAGCCGAGAGCCCCCCGGACACGACCGAGGAGGACCCCGAGCTGCTGGTGGACATGGAGATCTTTGTGGACACGCTCCGCAACATGGAGCCCTCGGAGATGAGGAAGTCACCCAAGGCCCCCCGGCAGCCCCGGCCGTCGGCGCTGGGCCGCTGTGCATCTCTGCCCCCCATCCACGAGGACCGTGTGGACCCCCGAGCCCCCGTGTCCCTGCCCCAGGCACTGCGGGAGCTGCTGGTGCGGGGCCCGGTGGGGCGGCCGGAGGAGACCCCCGAGGAGGAGGAGGAGGAGATTGAGAACCCCTACCTGACCCCCGAGGAGCGGGCACCGGGCAGGACCCTCCTTGGGGTGCCCAGGGACAGGGTGGCCAGCGATGGCTGGGTGGAGGGGGGCTCGTTCCTGGGGACGCTGGGGCGGGTGGGAGCAGATGAGAAAGCCAAACTGGTGTCGGGGGGCTCGGCCGAGCAGAGTGTGCTCTTCCGAGGGAATGTCCTCAAGGGCATGGCGCTGCTCTCCCACTTTTTGGAGCACCGGGCGGCTGGAGCTGATGAGGGCAAGCCCTACTCCCGCCTGGACAACAGTATGCTCTACAGCCGCTTCAAGTCCCCCAGTGCCGCCCTGCTCGAGCTGCCTGACAGGGACGGGGCCACGGGCTCGCCCACACTTGGGGACCACAATGGGCTGGGCCCTGGTGGCCACTCTGGCCCTGAGATGGCCATGCTGGAAGCCCTGAGTTCTGGCTCCATCCCTCCTGTCACTGAAGAGCCAGAGAGCACCATGGCCCCACGTCCCGACGATGTCCTGGTGAGTGAATCCCACAACGCAGCACCCAAGGGGACGCTCTGCCCTCCTGGGTACCTGGGGAAGGTCATGGGGGCTGAACCCTGGGAGCATCCTTCCCTGCTCCCAACGTAGGGCTTCCCATCAGACAGGCCACGGGGTGAAAGTACTGGTGCTGGGATGGGTGATGGGAAGGCACTGGGAAAGGGTGATGGGAAGATACCGGGATGGGTGAAGGGAGGATACCATCACGGATGACAGGAGGCTGTGAGGTCAAGCGATGGGAGGGTGCCACCACGGATGCTGGGAGGGTGACAGAAGGGTCCGGGGCGGGCAGGAGGCTGATCCCCAGCGGTGCAGGAATGCTCGAGGTGTGGCTGCTCGGGGCAGTGGGAGGGTTTGGCAGACGCCAGACGCGCGAGGCTGCGGCTGCGGCTTGCTCGGGCTGCAGGGAGATGTCTGGTGCAGCCGATGTCCCTCCGCGCTCCTCACGCGCCCCTCTCCTCGGGTCTTCACAGCAGGAGGACAAGGAGGGCTTTGAGAAGATCAACACAAGACCTGGCAAGGTACGGGGAGGGTGGTGAGGCCGGGCCGGGCTGGCTGAACGGGGCATGGCACGGCACGGCACTTCTCCTCTGTGTCACCGCTTCCCAGATCATCCTCTACTCCGACGCCGGCTTCGCGGGACAGAAACGGGAGATCTGGGGCGACGTCCCCGACGCCACGTCCTGGGAGCTCTCACACACCATCTCCATCCGTGTCATCCGAGGCGGGTAGGGGACGGCGGCAGGGAGAGGACACATGGAGAGGACACAGAGGGAGGGCTGGGTGGGGACTTGTGCGCTCCCCGTGCCGGGGATGTCGGCCGGGTCCCAGCCCGGGGTTCAGCAGAGGGAGGTTTTGGCTGGGACGTGTGTGCTCCCCGCGCCGGGGATGTCGGCCAGGTCCCAGCCTGGGGTTCAGGAGCGACCGTCCTGCCGGTGCTAATTACCGCGGCCGCGATCCAGCACCGCGGCGGTGGCAGGACGTCCCCACCCACACTCTGCCCCGAGGCTCCCTCCCCGTGGCCGCAGGGCTGTGGGTAAAGCAGGATCTGCCCCCCCTCTTCGCTCCCACCCCGCTCCCAGGTGGGTGATGTACGAGAAGCCGCGGTTCCACGGGCGCAAGTGCGTGTTGGCCGAGGGGGACGTGGAGATCGACAACCCCTGGACGGCCTACGGCGAGAACGGGCGGCCCCGCGGCAGCCGCCCCTTCCGCATCGGCTCCTTCAAGAGGGTGGTGAGGGTGAGTGCAAGGACCCCCTTCCCGCTCCAGAGCCCCCAGTCGAGGGATGCTGGGCGCCCACGACGCCCCTCTGCCCCCAGGATTACCGCACCCCCGAGATCAGCCTGTTCGCGGAGGAGAACGGCGAAGGCGCCCGGCTGAAGTTCACCGACTCGGCCGAGGACACCCGCACGCGGGGGCAGGCGCTTGCCGCCGCCTCCATCATCGTCCACTCGGGGCTGTGAGTGCGACTGCGGGGCTGGGTGGGTGCCGGGTGAGTGGGTGTGATGCCTTCCCCCTCTTCCCCAGGTGGCTGGTTTACTCCAAGCCGTTCTTCGACGACGACCCCTACGTTTTGGAGCCGGGCGGGTACCCCAGTTTGAAGGCTTGGGGAGCAAAGGACCCGTCCATCTGCTCCATGCACCCCATCAGGCTGGTGAGTGAGTGCTGGTTGCTGGCCCGTGGTTCTTTGGGTGCCAGGGCTGTATCCAGCCCTGGGCATGACAGGTGAGAGCATGTCCTGGCAAATTCGGGTTCACCTCAGAGAGAGCTCGGTGAGGAAATGTGCCAAGTGTGGCTCTGGAAAGCGCTCCTGAGGGTTAGGGGTGAAGGAAAGCTCCAAAAGAGCTTCTTGAAAGAAAATGACCCAAAATCAGGCTTTAATGGGGGAAAGCAGTTGTCCCTGCACTGTCCCCTCCTGCCAACGCAGCCTCACTGGGGCTCCTTCTCCTTCCAGGGCTGCCCTGTTGTGGAGAGACCTGGAGAGCCACAGGTGAGTGCTGGGCCAGTGCCTGGGGAGTTGAGGGCTGGGACGTCCATGGGACCATTCTCACCCCACCGTGTCCCCAGGTGCTGATCTATGAGTCTGCGGGGTTCCAGGGCCGCAGCTTCACCGTCAGCAGAGACATCTACGACCTGAAGGGCCTTCCCGAGCCAGCGCTGCCCACCGTGGGCTCCCTGCGTGTCCTGGGTGGCTGGTGAGTGGCACGGGGTGGGCAGGGCTGGCATCCTGGCTGGAGCAGGCTGGGAAGGTGATGGCCACCCCTGGGAAAGGGCTTGGAGGAGCTGCCCCGGGCTGTGGGATGGCCGTGGGTCACTTGGGAGAGTGGAAATGCTCTGGAAACCTCACTGCCTGTGTCTGCCTGTGCCACAGCTGGGTTGGCTACGAGAAGGAAGGCTTCCGTGGACACCAGTACCTGCTGGAGGAAGGGGAATACCAGGACTGGAGGCAGTGGGGTGGCTACAACAAGGAGCTGGTGTCCCTTCGGCTGATACGGACGGTGAGGGCAGGGATGGTGGCACTACTTGGGAATGGACCCAATCTGGGCAGGGAAAGCCAGGCACCCCCATCCCATCCTCATGACCCAAAAGGGAGCCTTCCCCACCTGCATCAGGCAGCTGGGAGCCTTCCCCACCTCCGTCAGGCAGCTGGGCATGGCCTGACATCCCACAAACTCGATTTGGGAGCTGCTCCCACCCTCCCTGAAGTCCCTGAGGCCAGGCAGGACCCGGGCTGTGTGTGTGCCCGGCCCACAGCCCCTTCCCCTGACAGACCGAGGGGCCTGGGGTGGGGGGGGGGCTTCTTCTCCCTGCAGGACTTCTCTGACCCGGCACTGGTGCTCTTCGAGGCCATGGACTTCGAGGAGGGCCCGAGCGTGGAGCTGAGCGAGGCGCTCCCCGACACGCAGCTGGCCGGCTACGGCACCGTCACCCAGTCCATCCACGTGCTGAGCGGCGTGTGAGCGCGGGGACGGGGCAGGGAGGGGCTGGGGGGACGGGCCAGGGCGGGGACGAGCCAGCACCCACCTTTTCCCGGCAGGTGGGTGGCCTACGGGGGCCCCAACTACTCGGGCGAGCAGTACGTCCTGGAGAAGGGGGTGTACCGCAACTGCGAGGACTGGGGTGCCACCGACTGCCGCATCGCCTCGGCACAGCCCATCCTGCAGGTGAGAGCGCTGGAGGGGGACACCCCCGCCCGCCACGGCACCCCCCGCTGCTGCCACGGGCTGGGCTGGTGTGGGGGCCAAGGCCTGACACCCACCAGCCCCCGCTCTCCGTCTGCTTCCAGGTCAGGGAACACAACCTCCATTTCGTCTCCAAGGTCAGGAGCGGCGGATGGGGAGGGGGATGTGTCCCCCCCCCGGGGGACGCGGTCCCTTGTGGGGTGGTGGGGATGTTTTTGCGCCCCCTTAACAAGCCCCTCTGCTCCCCCTTCCCAGATCCTGCTCTTCTCAGAGCCCGACTTCCTGGGGGATCATGTTGCCTTCGAGGAGGACCAAGGGGCCCTGCCCGACGCCTTCATCCCGCGCTCCTGCAGAGTCCGTGGGGGCAGGTGGGGTGTCCCAGGGCCTCGCTGCTTCCAGTGGGATGGCAATAGGGACATCACCCCCGTTGGCAGCCCTACGGGGGTACCCCAGAGGGTGGGCGGGACAGGGGTGTTGGAAGGGTCACAGGAGGGATGGATGCCCACCACGATGGCCGTGTCAGCCTGGGCACACTCTTCCCTGCCAGCTGGATCCTGTTTGACGGGCAGGACTTCGCGGGGGAGCAGCACGTGCTGTCTGAGGGTGAGTACCCCACGCTCAGTGCCATGGGCTGCCTCTGCTCCACCACCATCCGCTCCTTGAGGAAGGTTCCACTGGTGAGTACAGCCCTTCCCTTTTCCCTTTTCTCTTCTCCTTTCCCTTCCTCATAGCACAACCCCCCCCCCGGACCTTTTTCCCCTCCCACAGGCGTCGCCTGTTCTGACTCTCCATCCCTGGAGCCCTCCTGCACCCACGGGGTGCTCACTCCTCCCACCTTCCCCCTTCCCACCCTATCTCTCCCCACCATCCCACAGTTTTTCTCAGAGCCCTCCATCTTCCTGCACGGGCTGGAGTGTTTCGAGGGGAAGGAGATCGAGCTGAACTCCGAAGTGCGGAGTCTCCAGGCGGAGGGTTTCAACAACCACGTGCTGTCCGTGCGCGTCAAAGGCGGGATGTAAGTGAGCCCCTGGCCCCGCTCCCCCAGCACCCAGGGGCTGTCCCCTGCCCACCCGGGGTGACCTGTCCTGTCCCATCCTGTCCCCACAGCTGGGTGCTGTGCGAGCACGGTGACTTCCGAGGGCGGCAGTGGCTGCTGGACTGCACCGAGATCACCAACTGGCTGACCTACAGTGGGCTGCAGCACGTGGGGTCCCTCTACCCCATCCGCCAGGTGAGTGTCACCTTTGGGAGGGGACAGGGCACTGGCACCTGGCGGGATGAACCCCAAAACCCCAGGGCAGGCGGCTCACATGGAGCTAAAGAGCTGCCAGCCAGCTCCAGGTGGGCTGGGGGAACCTGGAGAGCAGTGGCATGGAGCTGACAGCTCTGACACGTGAAAGGTGCCACCAGCCTGGCGCTGTCACCTCAGATCCTTGTCCCCCTCCCTGGGAGCGGCTGCCTTGGTGGTGAAACACTCCCTGTTGGGAGCCTTGTAAAATCCCTGGCATCCCAGTGCGGTGAGCCGTGCCTGCACCAGCTATGGGAGGCAGGTCACAGCCATCACCCTGGGGAGGGGCGAGGATCTCCTGGGAGGAGGACGGTGGAGTCCAGGATCCTCCCTTCCCGAGGCCCTGGCCAGGTGAGGGCCTGGAGGGGCAGGCAGCAGGGCTTTTTGGGTGCAAAAAGAAAGGTTTCTGTCTTCGCAGAGACGGATCTATTTCCGCATCAGGAGCAGGGAGCTGGAGCTCTACCTCGCGGTCCCTGACGACGTGGAGGACATGAAGGCGGGGCGGGTGGTGGTCTCCAGCCTGAGGGAGCAGAGCAGCTCTGTCTGGTACTACGAGGATGGGCTGATCAAAAACCAGGTCAGGTGTGACAGCCAGAGCCGCAGAGGGGACCTGGGGAGCCCCTGGCAGGTCTCCCTTTGGGGTACTCCCCACCCCACAGCCATCTTTTAGGGTTTACAGCATCTTTTCAAAGTGTCTGACCTCAGCCTTGCCCCCAAAGATGGGGTGATTCTCCTCCCCAAGTCTCCTCTGGAGACGTGAAGGTGTCTCTGCCTTCCCTGCAGAGGTTTTGTTATCCTCACCATCCCTGCTTCTCGCTGAGGGGTTCTCCTGCTCATCCCACATCCCACCCCAGAAGCAGCAGCATTTGCAGGGAAACCCCTCTGGACTCTGCGCCTTTTTGCTGGTGGAGGCGACGGAGGGACTGGGCTGACCTGGCCATCACCACCCTTTTTAGGTGGCCCCCAACATGAGCCTGCAGGTCATCGGGCCAGCTGGGAGGGGCTCAAAGGCCGTGCTGTGGTCCGAGACCCGGATGCCACGTCAGACCTGGAGCGTGGACTCTCAGGGACGGATCCACAGCCAGATGTTTGAGGACATGGTCCTCGACGTAAAGGGTGAGGCCCCGCCGCTGGCACAGGGGGCTCCATCACAGGGATGCCCAAAATGGGGCACCCCCGCCTTCACCACCGTCAGGAGGGAGGTTTGCCCTCCTGAAACCTCCCCCTCGCTCCGCAGGCGGACGAACCTACGACCGGGACCACGCCATCGTTTGGGAGGTGGCCGAGGAGAGACCCACGCAGATCTGGGACGTACAGGTGCTGTGAGGGGCTGGGCCCGCAGAAGTGCCACAAGGCAGGACGGGCACACCCGCAGCGGGGCAGGAGGCCTCAGACCCCACGCGCGCCACACCCCAAACACCCCTCTGCCCCGGCTGCTGGTGTGAAGGACGCCCACCAACCCCTTCATCACGGGGGGAGCCACCCTGTCTCCCCCCTGGGGAGCCCCATGTGTGGTTCATGAAGGACCCCAAAGACATGACCAGCGTAGGACCCTCTGGAGAGCGGCAGAGCCCCCTTCCCACCAACATCCCCCCCCGAACTGTATTTATGTACGTGTGTAAGATACAGCCCTTCTTGTCTGGGCCAGCTCTGCCTGGGTGGTTGTGTCCTTCTCCTTGTCCTCGCACTGCCCACAGCCCGGCAGCTGCCGCCCCGCCCCAGCACCTTGCCCTGCATCAGCCCTGGGCCTAATCCTGCTCCCAGGATGGGATCCCAGTGCCCTCTAGTGCCCATGGGCAGCTCTGTGGCCATGGGTTTTGAGATGGGAAGTGCTGGCAAAGCAGTGCCCTGCGAGCACTGGAGGCTGTGGGACCCCAAGAGCTCCAGCTCAGGGGGCCTGGGGGTGTCCATACCCCAGGGTGAGCTCAGAGTCAGCAGTGTTCGTTGTCCATGACGCAGGGCTGGATTATGGCTCAGGTCACACATCCTCCATGACCCCTCGTCCACCTGGGTGAGAGCAGGAGCTCCCCGGGGACGTGACTCAGAGCCAGAGGGACGAATCCACACAACAAGCACCTCTGCCCTCGTGGCTGGGGAGAGGACACGGCTGCTGGCACGGGCGAGGTTCGCTGACCAGGTCGAGCCCGGCTTGCGCACCCCAGTTTAGGGAGTCACTGCACGGGGACAGCGATCGCTCATCACCCCCAGGCTGTCCCGCGGTGACAGGCCGCCGGGTCCACACATCAGACGTCTCCACTGGGCTGGTGGCTGCTGTGGCTTTCAGCGACACCCGCCATCAAACGTCCGTCTCTTACACTGAAACGTGCCCCCGGTTGCCCCGAGATCCGTTTGGGCAGGAGGACAGGCAGCCACACGACCAGAAACCCGCAGGTTCGGGTCAGCGCGGTGGAGCGGGACGCTGAAGGGAGCGAAAAGCCCGCTATACTGCGGGGCCCCCGAGACGCGACCGCTCCTCCCCAACCGCGGGCACGCCCGACGTGAGAGGGGACTCTTCCTCACCCGTTCTTATATACCCCCCGCCGGGTCGCGATTGGCTGACAGCGGGAGCTTGGCAGCCCCGGATTGGTGGGGAGCGCGAGCCCTGCCCTGGGATTGGCCAGGACGCGCAGGGGCGGGGGGGGGAAGGGGGAAACGCTCCGCGCGGCCAGCAGGGGGCGCTGTGCCCGCGCCGCGCCCGCTCCGGGGTCGGTGCCGGGGGGACCCTCGGGGGAACCCGGGAAAGCTGCGGGGGATCCTCGGGGGGACCTGGCCGTGCTCCCACGGCTCCCCGCCTCGGCTCAGGCCTGCCAACCGAGGGTTGAAGCCGCCGGCGAGGCGCCGGTGCTGCGCCCCCCACCCGCCAACCCCCCCCAAGCCCCGGTACCGACCCGCCCCAACGCGGAGGTCTCGACACCAGCACGTTTATTGCTCCGCTCCCGAGACACGGGTCTCACTCCGGGACGAGGGGAGCGGAGGGCGGCAGGGATGGATGGGAGCGTTGCCGCTGTGCTGCCGGTGCGGGGGATGCCATCCTGGGGATAGTCTTCTTGGGGGTCTTCCTGGGGGATGCGGGGAGGAGGGGGCTTGCATGGTGACCCTCTCCCGGTCAGCCCAGATGCAGGAGGAAGGCTGCGGCCACCCCCAGGGCGAGGGAGAGGAGCGACGGGCTCCCGCAGGGAGGGCTCAGGCTGGCGACGATCGTACTGTTGCTGGGCAGGACATCTTTTGCAGGATGCTTCTCATCCTGCGCCTGGCAGAGGGACTGGGAAAGAAAACGAGCGTCAGGCATCCCTTCCAAACAGCAGCGAGGGGCTGAAAGCCTCATTCCACTGCCTTCGGGGCAAAAGGAGTAAGGGGCAAACGGAGTTGGGGCACCCCGGAGCCCACACTGCCCCGTGCCAGGCAGGACAAAGGGCCTCCTGTCCCATGGCAGGTTCTCCTTCACACTCAAACTCTTGGCTTTTGGGTTTTCCCAGCGTGGGGCGGGAAGCGAGCTCTCCCTCGAATCGTTGTCCTGGCTCTAGAGGGGGGCTGTAAAAAATCAGGGGGGAAGCAGGAGCCAGGGAGTGGCCTCTGCCCCTCTCTCTGCTGCGAGGAAGTGGCAAGAAAGTGGTGGCAAACATGCCCTGAGCGGAAGAGGTTGGGGTGTGGGAGCAGAGCTGGGAAACACCCGTGCTGGAGGAGAGGGGCAGGGGGAAGAAGGACCCCCCGGGCTGTTGCAAGCAGGGGGGTTGCAGCCGGTGTGTGAAATACAACGCAGCTGGGATGGTGATTGCAGGGCACTTTGCTTCCCTCTCTGATACTGCCCTGCTGCTGGAAAAGGGATGCTGTTTCCCACTGTGAAACACAAGAGTCCCACGCGGCCTCACAGCCCTCCTCAGGGTCCCTCCAGAGCTGGGAAAGGGTCAGGGATGGGGCCCCAACACCCCTGAGGGTTTTTGGCTGGTTCACCCGTCCGCAGAGGGGGAATCCCAAAATATACTGCACCCTGTGGAGCCAACAACAGCAGGTTGCAGCTGCGTGGAAGTTCATGAGTGAAATAAGCACGGACCGATCTGGCCCCGTTACCAACACATTGTAGGGGCATTAAAAATAATCCCAAAAGCTGCTCCAAACAGCATCGTGCCCCCCGAAAGCATCGTGACCTTCCATCCCACGCAACGCTCCCCACCCAGGAGAGCCCTGACATCCACCAGCACACCATGCTCAGCATCCCCACACCAGACACGGGGCCAGCACGCAAAGGAGAGGCTGGAGGGCTCGGGGTGAAGGTTGTGGATGCGAATGGTACTCTCAAGCTAAAGAAATGCTTTAAAGAAAAAAAAAAATCAACATATGGAAGTATTTAGACCTTCCAGACCACAGCGCAAAGCTCCTGGTCCATCACAGCGGTCAGCGTCAGGTAGAAAATTAAACGCTGATGTTCCCAGCTGAAAGCAGAAATCACCTCACTGACTGAACCCAGGGCTGCCTCCCACCCACGGGACAGAGCTGGCTGGGCTACCAGAGCCCTGGCCTTACCATGCAGAGGGCGAGCAGGGCGAGCAGGAGGAGCGGGCGGACGCGCTGCAGGGGCCGCATGGTCGGGGCTCGCTGGGCTCTCCGTGTGCCTTGACACTTCCTCGTCTGCCCCGAGGCTTTAAGCACAGCGCTGGCTCCGTCTCACCAATCACAACCCCCCTGCTCCAAAAGGCTGCTCAACTCAGTTTGGGGAAGTGGGGAAGTCGCGTCTGTTGACGGGGAGGAAGAAGGCGCCAGACGCGGCGTGGGGGATCTCCACCCTTTCGGCCTCGGCTCCCTGGAGCTTTTCACCCTCATCCCCTGCCACGAGAGCAGCTCCTGCTCCCTCTTCCCTGGCACAGCCAGCTCCAAGGGATGTCCTGGCCACGGCCTGCAACCCCTGGCTCTGCCACATCCCCAAATACCACCCCCAGCATGAAACCCCTCAGGCTGAGCTCTGCAGCTGCCTGGGGGCTCTCTGTCCTCACACCCACAAAGGACTTAAGAGTGGCTAAAACCCTCCCTGGCTCACTGGGAGGGTTTGCAAATCACAGCCAGTGTTTGAATCATGTCACCTCCTTCTCCAATGTGAAGCTGGGGCCAAGGTGTCCCTCGGAATTTCAGTGACACGCCCAGGGTAGTCTGATCCAGGTAAGAGATCAGGGAAATGCTTCCTTCCACCCCCCAATATCCACCTCCTCACAGCAGATCTCGGGGCTCCCTCAGCGACTCAACTGCAGCAGCAGGAGACAAAAGAGATCTAGTTATTTTAAGGTGGTTTGAAATGATTAAAGTTGCTAAAATGTGCCAAGCACACACACCTGCTGTCTGGGTTTGTGCTGGTGAAGCGCTTCGTGAAGAGCTTGCTGTCGGCTTCCTCCCAGAGCTCCTCTGTGGCAAAGCTGCACCAAATTTAGCTCCTTTTCACGCTTTGTGGAAGTTTCAAACTGAAAGTCTCTCTGTGCACAGCCAGCATCCCTGGAAGTGTTCAAGGCCAGCTTGGACGGGGTTTGGAGCAGCTTGGTCTAGTGGAAGGTGTCCCTGCCCATGGCAAGGGGGTGGAATGAGGTGGGTTTTGAGGTCCCTTCCAAAACCAGTCCTGTGATTCTATGAGCACCCCGTAAAAGGGGGTAAAACTGGCTAGACTCCAGCTGGCTCGGGGGCAGCAGGTGGGGTGGGGTGGGAGACACACAGGGTAGGCTCCCAGGGTGGCAGCAAGCTCTGGATGGAGCTCAGGGCATCAGTGAGGCAAAACAAGAGGTGCCCAGGTGAGAAAAGTGAGACCAAAGCAACAGGCGAGGGAATCAGGAGGAGCTGCACAGCCAGAGGTGCCCCAGGTCAGGCCGATGTCTATGAGCTGAAGCAGAGGATGTGTAGAGGAAGGACAGGGAGGGAAGCAGGACCTACTCCCAGTCTCATCCCGGTCCCGTTCCCGGTCCCCGCGTGGCGCAGGGCAGCGCGCGGTGCATGCTGGGACTTGTAGTCACCGGGGGCTGCCTCGCCCACCACGTGATCAGCGCTGAGCCAATCGCAGCGAGGGGCCCGCGTCGCCATGGCAACCGCCTGTAAACAAGATGGCGGAGGATGGGTGAGTGTTTGGGGGTCGGGAGAAGCGCGGGGAACCACCACCCCCCGCCACCCCGAGGTTCGGGAGAACCCCTTCTCCCCGAGGGTCTCCCCAACGCACGGAGCTCCCCCCCAGCACGCCCCGTGTGCCCCCGGCGCTGCCACCCC
>VXAY01001842.1:21097-33824 GCA_013399855.1 Oxyruncus cristatus
AAAATCACCTCTTTCAGGAGGTACCTGGTGACCCCCGTTATTTTGAGCCCCTTTTCGCCCACGATCCCTCAAATGGCCCACTGTGCCCCAGTGTGTGGGCTGGGACAATGAGAAAAATGTACAGTTTAGGCTTGTTTAGACAGTGTTTTCAATTATATTTTTAAAAATTCACCCATCAAGAACCCCCTCCCCCCCGCCCCCCAGAGTTAACGAGCCTGTGCTTTATTTTTATATATTATCCCCTCTGAAAGGGCAGAGCTGTCCAAGTTCATTGCCTTCACAGGTAAGGCAGTTCTTACCACCCTACACATTTTGCACTGTAGCTCTCTCTCTGCTCTCTCACTCCTGCAACTGTCCAAAATCAGATAAGAAACAACATCCTCAACCAGCCCTAGAGCACAGCAGAATGTCACCTATTTTTGCAGTTCCACTTTAGATGACATCCTCCCCACCAGGTTTCAGAGCAAACCCTCACATTTTGCTCCCAGTAAAGCACCTTCCCATGTTTCTTGTCTCAAATCGAGTGCCCACACACGCTCAGGAATTTGGGAATACTCATGGGACTGAATGCCTAGGCCACCTGCTTTCCCTTCAGCACAAGCCTGATATTTCTTTCCCTGCTTTTGGAGGATTTGCATCCGAACACTGACCTGTTTTTCTTCCTTCCATGCTCTCCGTGCCCCTTCTCAGGAGATGCCAGGCTGTCTCCCAGGACCACCAGGAGACCAGTGCAAGGCAGCCTCCCCTCCTGCTCCAGGGGACAACACTGAAAAGGAACATGGAGGGTAAAGCCCCTCAGTTATGAGGGGGTTCTGGGCCAGCAGAGTTTCTCAGTGACACCCCAGGCCAGACCTAATTTCTGTGGTCCCCCCCGCTCTTGCCTACACCACGTGCTGTTGGTGCCACAGCCACCCCCCACCCCCCAAAAATATCCTCGTCCCCCCTGCTGTGGCAGAGCAGGAATTCTGGTGCGGGGCCCCCTGTGCACCCCCCGTTTCAGAGAGGTGACAGGTGTCTTTGTGCCTCCAGGTGCAGCTCACACCGACACGGAGCTCGTGGCCCCCGTGGTGGAGCTCACGCCCTCCGTGACGCAAAAAATCTCTCTGTTGGAACAAAAAATAGAGAGGCAAGCACAAGAAATCCAGCTGAAGGTAAAAATCAGCCCCCTGGCTGAGCCTGCTCTGTGTCCTGCTTTGACGGCTGAAGCCACGGCAGTTCCACCTGCTCAGACCTTGTTTGGGCTGAAAGAATTTAATCTGTGGCCTGCTCTCTTAATTGCCCAGATAAACCTTTGCAAAGCAACAGAGCAATTGGGTCAGGCCTTGAGGTGGGAGAGGGGATTACACAAGGGACTCCCAGCACCCTGGCACTAATGTCAGCAGCTCTTTGGCTTCAGATCTTTTATTTCCTCCCTCCCCTTCCTTTTGTTTTCTGGAACAGCAGCTGCTCACACAGCAGAGTCATCCCAGAGCACACCTCTCTGCATTACTGAAAGGAATAGATATCCTTTAATAAATACAATTTAAAAGGTTAGACTAAATACCCTGTTTTATTTTTGAAGAAGTGGCTGCAGAGATGCTGGTTTAGTGTCTAGATCAGCCCCTCAGCAGGAAGCACAGGAGCCTGTGTGTGCCCACAGCTCTCGTGCAGGTGGAGGACTGGGAGACAGGTCACCTACTCCTGGAGTTAAAATCATATCCCACCCCTCACTTGAGCTTAATTAAGGTGTTTGTGAGGTGATTCAGCCCTTCTAACCCTTATTTTGCCTGTCTACAAGTGGGGTGGGAGTACCTGCACCAGACTCACCCAAGACTAATAGTGCAAAGTCCCTGAGGCCCAGGAACTAAGAGAGGTCATTATTTGTTCTGTCCCTGCAGGACAGGAGGATTGCTGAACTCGAGGAGAAGATAAAGGCTCTTCAGGAAGGGGAAGGTAAAACTTGATCTACCTTTGGCACCTCTGGGAGGGCAACAGAGCTCCTGGTGCTGAGACAGAGCTCCTCCCTGAGCTGTCCTTGGCTCCAAAGCCCAGGAGCCTCTTTGGTGAGAGGTACCAGCCACGCTGGTGCCATTTCCTAAAGCAGATCTGCACTTCAACTCGCATCTGTTACTCGACTTTTTCTGGTGCAGCGCAAATCGTCATTTCCTGGCCTATTTTCTGTGAGTTACTAAGTTTCCTTGAGTGTAAACCAACCACCCAGACATCCGAGGACGGTCAGGAAAAAAAAAAAATAATAAAAAAAATCAGTAAACACTGCGGAGTTCAAACAGGCAGGAAAAAAGCTACAGCTCAGAGAAACCAAAAATCTGCTTGGAGTCTCTGACGGGTCCAGGCTCACTTGTCCTGCAAGGCAGCCTAACTCTAAATTCAACCCAGCTTTAAGTGAGTCACCGAAGGTCTTTTCCCCTATTCAGTTCCTTGGAATCCAGCAGCTCTCCAGCCGAGCCCACACACGTTTCCTACAATGGCCGAACAACCTTGTTAGTGCAAAGCTGTGGTAAATTCTCCGTTTCCTGAGTGAAAAAAAAACACGACTGCGCTTGTCAAACCGCAAACATGTGTGGTTTGTGCCTCACCACGCGTTGTGCTGCCACTCAGCCAAGATTTCTGGACCCAGCTTCAGTGGACAACTGCTCTTTTTTTTTTTTTTTTTTTAAAATGGGCTGAGGAAGAAGCCAAGCAGTTTGCGTCGCATAATTGCCAACAGCACCGCTCGCACCGGCTTCCTGCAGCGTAAAACTTCCCCGGCGTCGTTCACAGCTCTCTCCTTGGTCTGTCAGCGTCCTTGTCAAACCCCTGCAGGCGCTGAATCGCCAGAGTCCAGCACACAGGGCTCACGTTCGGCCGCTGTGTCACGCTTGAGGTCACTCACGGCGCAGGCAGGGTGCTGCTGGGGGGCTGTGCCGCGTGACACAGGTTTTATCCACGGCTCTCCTTTAAGGCTGCGCACAGAAGCATCAGCTCTTCTCTTTTCAGGTGCTCCTGACTCATCCACCCTAGAAGAGCTGGAAGTGAGGTGCCTTCAGCTGCAGGCCCAGGTCTGCGAGATGGAGGTGAGACACCAGCTTCGCTTGCCCTCAGCCATCTGCGCCTTCACTTTGAGGCCGCTGCAGTCCCAGAGGCTGTTTGGGCTTTTTGGAGCTGCCACTTCGATCGTCGCAATTCTTCGCCTCAGTCTGGAAAGAGAGAGCGGGTTGGATGCGAGCAACAGGGCAGAAGGAGGTTTTTAAATACACAGACATCTGTGCCTCCTGCAAGCCTCTTCGTTTCGATTTCCAGGGCTGTAAAAGTGTTCTTTGTGGCTCCTGCAGTCCTGAGAGATTACACTGTCACTGCAAATGCTTTCCCCTTCCCTTTTGCCTACTGCTAGTGGAGGTGCCACTACTGCCCTGCCAGTGAGTCTGTCTGTCTGTCTGGGCCAAGGAGCCCCCAAGACAAACCTCTTCTACCTCCCTTTCTGCTTCTCACAGTCACAACTGACCACGCTCAGGCTTCCATTTCCAGTTTTCCGAAGCTCTGCTCTGCAGCACTGACTTGTACTTTCCCCTCTCAGCGGTTTCTGAATGACTATGGTCTGATTTGGGTTGGAGAGGCGCAGGATCAGCTGGAAGACACAGAATCTCTCGGGGGTGAAGAGGAGCTGCTACCAAGGAGCCTCTGGAAGCCAGGTAAAGCACCAGCCCCCCTGGCTGAGGCAGCTATCCCAGCTCCCACTGCCTACTTAGAGAAGGTGGAGCAGATAAACACAAAAAAACCCCAGGATCTGGGCCTTCAGAATTTGTGATCCTGTGCCGGGATCTTCACATCAATCCATCCCGGGGATGGGGACGTGGAGTGACCTTGCAGGAGCTGAGCCAGGCAGGAGGTTTAATTTTACACACCTCTGTTTTGTGAGCTCTTCAGGAGAGAACCTGATGGCTCAGCCCTTCGGGAGGACCTCAACAGCAGCTGTTTCCTGTAGAATTCACGCACCCTGCCCTGTTTGAAGCTTGACTGCTTTAATAATATTGACGAAAAGAGGGTGGAAAACGGAATCAGGTGCTTTGTGTACACAGCAGTTGTAGTAACTTACCCTCATTGTCTGGCTCCACCAGGGAGTATTGTTTGCCTTTTCTCCCAACTACCACGTGAGTGGTTTAATGGAGACCTGACTGTGCTGTGTGGGGTCCAAGCGTGTTTGGCAACGGCTTCTTAGGAAGTGGTAACAGAGGAAAAAAAAACGGAATAATACTCGGGCTGTAGAGCCAATGCTGCCTCCTAACCACCATGCAAATATTAGCTGACTAGACCTCCCCACCCTTAGATGCAGGAGGGGACAGACAGACGGAAGTCAGTCGAAACAGTTTTGATATCAGCTCACTGACCCTTTTGAAGGCCATTTCCCCATCCTCCTTTAGCAAACCATAAAAAAGCAGAAGAACAGTACGAAGGGCTTTAGCTCAATCTACATCTTTTCTTTCATTTCCCCTTCTGGTTTCATTCCTCTGCCCTATCACAACCTTTTCACTGCTTCACCCGGCCGCCCTCAAGCACCCAGACAGCCCAACGTCCTCACGGCGTCCCTGCCCAACCCCGCTGCCTGTGTTTACACTGACACTTCTTCAGCACCTCTGCCCTGATCCATTGATCCAATCTAGCTAATCCAACTAGTGAAATTCCTCCTCCTCCTCCTCTTCCGTGCGTTGTGCAGGGACAGCACAGCCCTTCTGAAGCGATAAACAAGGCGAGGGGCCGAGCGTGGAGCCCGCTGTGTTTGCACCCTCTGCCCTGCCCTTGTGGTTTAGCCCACACCCATGTGGACCTGGCAGCGCTGCACCACAGCACGGGTGTTGCACCACGCTCTGCAAACATGTGAAAATGTCAGGGCTCAAAACACACCTCAAATCCACGCAGATAAAAGCTGCTCGGCTCTGCCACCCCCTTACCCCTGTCACTCCGACCCCTCTGCTGCAGGTGAAGCAGTTGTTTCCAAGCACTGGATTGATTTTGATTTAATCTTGGAGAACGTTAAATATTTGAACCTGCTGGCTGGAGAAGGCAGTCCTCAAATCAAGCACACACTCCAGGGGGCTCGGCTGAAGCAGCCAGAACCCGTCCCTCTCACCCTGTACCAAAATGGGATCGTCATGTGCAACGGAGCCTTCCGGCCCTACCAGGACCCATCCACACAGGTATGGAAAGGTCTGGAAGGGAACTAGAGCCACCCTGCCATCCTTCACGAAGCCCCAGGAAAGGCAATAAGGCTTTTGAGCTCATCTCAGTCCCAAAAAGGAGCCCAGCTCCTCACCTCACGTTCCCACAGTGCCTTGAAAGACTCGAATGTCTCTGTGCAGTAATTTTTAGAGATGAGATTCTGTGTCTCCGACTTCTCTGCACGGCCATGACACCACAAATAGGAGCAGCCCAGCAGGGAGATCATTCCTGAGCTAAACAGAAAGTCTGTGGTGTGACCATGAGCTCTCCTGTTGTTTCAGCAATGCCTGCAGGACATCATGGATGGGTATTTCCCTTCAGAGCTGCAGCCGCGCTACCCCGATGGCATCCCTTTGCAGGTGAGTGCCAAACCCTTTTCACCAGCTTTTTGGGGAGAAACTGCTCTCTTGCTTCCCAAGAAAACCGTTCAGGTTTCTGTCATCAATCTGCTGGATTGAGTCTGAGGTTTGTGAAGCTGTGCAGGTGTGTCTGGGGGGAAAGGTGGTGGGGAGCACACCTGCTGCAGCCGTTAGAGGAAGTGAGTGAGTGTTTCTGCGTCAGCACTGAAGGGTTTCTCTGCCTCAGTGAATCTTGGCTTCTCAGAGCACAGCAGGCTCTGTAAGAGACGTAGCACGTGCAGCAGCTGAAGAGCTGTGTCACTCAAAGGCAAAAAAAAAAACCCCAAAACCAGTTCTCAAATAGTTTCCCCTGGAAAAGCTTTTAAAACCAGACTGAGCAAGTGTCTCTCCAAGAGGATGTCGTGAGAGTTTATTTTGCACACCCTAAATGGTTTGGGCCACCTGAGGTTCTTTTGGGCCCCACTTTTTGATTTCTCAGAAATGGCAGAGAGCCAAGAGGCCACATTTGCAGGCAGAAAGCCTCAAAGGACTCGAATCTAGGGCTTTGACTGCATCTGAAACGTAAGCAGGAACAACCAGAGGCTGGACCTACCCACTACCACGAAGAAACCAGGGCACAGCTGCAGGGGCAAGACAAGGTCAGTCCAGCTGGACTGAGCTGGGAGCTGTGGAAGTTAGAAAGCCACATGGAAGGAGGATTGTGCAAAGCTCTTGGGGCTGAGGTTCCTTTTAACCTGCGCATCATTGGTTTTGTTCGGGGTTTACGACTGTTGGGTGTCATTGCTGTGGTTTATCGAGCTCTGATGCAGCAAGAGAAGCTTGTGCAACACTCAGATTTGCTTATGGCAATTGGGCTTAATTCAACAGGTCAGTGACAGAAGGGACGTGGTATTTGAGGAGAGGGACCTTCCAAGGAGTTTTCCTGGCCCTGGCCAAATGGTTGGTCATTCAGAACCAAAGCAAGTGCGGGAAACCACCGAGATCCCAGGTAAAATTACCAGAAATTCGGGAGGTTTCCAAAACATATCTGCCCTCCACCCTTCTGAAAGGCCAAGCTCCTTCTACCTTCACCTTTACCACCATCAAAGGCTGGGGGAGTGGTTTGCTGGCAAAAAAAGCCCTGCTCTCCTACAGCCTTATTCCATAAATGCAGATTATCTTCAAGCCACATCAGCCTTAACTGTACTGAATGTGGGACAGTTTCTCTTCAGACTTTCATAACAGAATATGGGACATAAGGTCAAGCCACAGATACACCTCATTTCGTTTCTAGACTCTCACACTCTGCATAAGCAATACCTGTCAGGGTTGGGAAGTCAGACTCAGTCAGTCAGAGACAGAAACTAGTGGGTTTGTGTGTGCATCACTAAATAACCCAAGACATTCCTCTCCCATCAGCAACAGCTGCCTGGTTACCTACAGCTGAACTGCTTGCTCATTCATCTCAAGGCCATTCCCAAACAGAAGCTAATTTTCCGAACAAAAAGGAGTGGACACCAACAAATACACCCTCACAAGGTGAAGCATTGTCCGAGACCGTAAAAAAATGGCGATAGTTTCAGTTTTTCACAGCAGAGCTATCCAGGTTTCTACCTGCTGTGCATCCCAGCTGTGCTGAACAGGCTGTGCAGTTCTCACTGTTGATGGTGACAATCAGACATTTAGCGGGCCAGAAAGTGGGACAAACTTCAAGGCAGGAACCCGAGAGCGAGTGTTGGCCCCGCTGGGGGTGGTGAGAGCTCTCCCTGCCGGCTGCTGCGCGCTCTCCTTTCACCAAATCAGCCCATTCCGGGGTCAAAATGTCTGTCAAGAAGGTCACATCTCCCCTCTGCTCTGGCAGGTCCCAAAGCCTCCTTGGAGCAGCTTCCCAAGCCCCTGGAACATGGAGGAGGAGTGGTTGGTGTCCAAGACTCAACTGGAGCAGCACAGCAGGTACGAGAGGACCCCCAGACACCCACGGGAGAGGGGCAGCAGTGACCCCTTGGGCTCTGCACCCTGCACAGCACCAGCACCCCCTCCTTGGGCCTCTCTCAGCTCCGTGTGATCTTCTCCTCCCAGAGAGGCTCCACCAGAGCACACGTGGCACTTCGGCACCTGCCTCTGGGCTGTCCTGGCACCAGCTGCTCTCTGGGCAGTGGTGACACTCACCTGGTTTGGTTTCAGGGCTCTGATGGGGTGCAGAGCAGCAAAGAGACCCTGCTGGAGACACCCAGGCTGGCTGCCCTGGAGAGGTGCAGGTACAGCCCCCCAACCCCTGCCCTGCCAGGATCTCTTCCTCCTCCTCCTATTTCATCACGACAAGTTTACTTCAGGGCGTTCAGCTGAGGAAGTAAACGGACTTTCCCTTTTAGAAATAATTAGAAAAAAGGCCAAGCTTGGTCCTTTGGGAAGACCACTGAGTTTCTCACGGCAAACCTGCCATATTTTGCATCTCTAACAAGTGTCACTTATTTCTGTGAAATAATTTTCCCAACAACAAGCCAAGGCCCAAGAGTTTGAAACCATTGAAGAAGCTGCTTGCAGTCATGTTAAGTGGGAGAATCCCTCCAAGAAACTGATGTCCCAGGGGGAGGTCTCACTAACAGCACTTCTCCACTCAGTCTTCTGGCAAGCCAAGACCCAAATAGCTAATGAAAAAAAAAAAAACCCAAAACCAAAAAACCCAAGCAGATTATTTTTAATCAGAGAAGTAGGGCGAAGCACTTACCAGACAGCCCTGATTTAAAATGAAAAAGCAAAAAAAGGTCAACCACCCCTCTTCAGGGCACCTTCAGGCAGGGAAACCAAAGCAGCAGTTTGGGCAGTGGGTCGGTCTGTTTGGCTACAGTCAGGCGGGGCCTCGTTCATCTCTAGAACATTCCCTCTCCCCTGGTCAGACCTCACCAGCACATCCTGGAAGTTCTGCCCCCTGAGTGGAGCTCGCTCCCTGACTGACAGCGTTTTCTAACCAGGGTGAAGACGACTGAAGAGGCTGCAGCTCCTGCCCCTGGAGTCTGCACTCTCCGTGTCAGGTCCGAGAGCGGGGAGCACACGCACGTCCTGAGGATGCTCTTCACTGACACCATCGGGGACCTGCGCCAGCACCTCGCCCACATCAGGTGTGCCCAGCACTTCCTCCTGCCCTTGCCTGGCTCGGTAGGGCCCCAGGGAAGGGCTCCTGGTGGCTGCTGAAGGCCCTGGATCTTCAAAACATCAGCCTGAGCTGGGTCACAGCTCAGCCCTCTGCCCCTTCAGCTCCCTCACTAGATGCTCTCCAGGCAGCACTGCCAGGGTCTCGCACAGCTCAGTGTTTCATACCCACCTTTGCCATGCAGCAGCAGGGATAAACCTCTCCTGTCCTCCCAGAGTTGCCATCAGACCCAGGCCATCCCTGCCTTTGCTCAGCAGCACTCCCACGACAAGCCTTGCCTTGGCTGCTGGATCAACACCCTCTTTGCTCAGCCACCTCGATATCCCAGCCCATCTAATGCTGCCCGAGGGCTCACTCAGCCCTTCAGGGACAGTTCCAGATGGCTGAGGGCCCCTTCTGCCCTCCCCTCTTCCCACTGCTGTTGCAGGCCAGGGCCCTGGCCTGGGTCTGAGCCCAGGATGAGCTCAGAGCTCTCGGGATGCAGGAGCCTCCTTGGCCCTGCAGCTGGAACAGCTGCTCCATGCCTGGCTGGCTGCAGAAGGCTGGGAGCCCTTTTTCCTGCTCTTGCATAACCACAGCTGGATCAGCCAGAGCATCTCAGCAAAACCTTGGGGGACCCTGTGAGTAGGAAAGACTGTGCTGTTCTTTCCTAGGGGTGGAGACTCCGAGTCGTATGAGATCATCAGCACCTTTCCCCAGAGGCTGTACACGGACAACTCCAGGAGCCTGCAGGAATGTGGGCTGATCCCCAACGCCTCCTTGCTGCTGAGGAGAAGAGACCCCTCCCAGCAAGAGGGACAGGGCTGCAAACACTGTAACAGCTCATCATCCCAAGCTCTGTAAGGAGAAGGAGCTGCTTCTCACCTGTTATAATCTGCCCTGGCTGGGTCCAGATTTAGTTTCCTTGTGCCATTACCTGGGATGAAGAAAAGCTCGGAGCAGTGGTTTGGCCTCTCCCTGAGGCAGAAGGTGCCAGGCCTGCTCCTGCTGCCTCGCAGTGGGTGCTATTCCCAACCCAGGGACACTTCCATCAGCTCACACCTGGGGTCCAGGCCTGGTTCCTCATTGGTATGGAGTTACACAGGCTGATCCCTGCCCAGGGGAGCTCATTAGCTGGTATGGGGCTCAGGGACTCTATAGCAGCAGGACTGACACACAGCCAGGGGCAGTTTGCTTTCCACACACGGCTGGTCCCCACAGATTTCAACTGCACTGACACCAGGGGAGAGACAAGCTCAGTTCTACGGTCCCTGGTGAAGCCAAACCTGAAGGCCTTGAGCCATTGCAATGCTGGGACTGAGCCAGACTCGACTCAGCCAGGAGATCCTGCTACTGGGCTTCCTGTACGTGCACAGCTCCTTCCCTTGGACAGCCCCCAGCTCCAGCGGGGCCCAGGCTCCAGCCTGCCTGCACTTACCCGCCCTCCCTCCCTCCCTCCTCCTGCTGGAGCTGGATGCTGCAACAGGACACCCTGTCATTGGAGAAGAGCATAATCCCTCCGCGGCTTCTCTCCACGGAGCCCTGAATAAAGCATCTTCCTCCTCCTCCGTGGGCTGGGGCTGCACTTTGCAGGCCCTTTTCCCCTTCCCCAGCACATTCTTCCCATTCCAGCTGTGACAAGCTCCCACTTGACTCCCAGCTGACAACACTCCCACTCATTCGAGGCAGCGCCTTCTGGCAGGTTCGCTCTGAGCAGACCCAGCCCTCGTTAAAGGCTCCCAATGAAACCCTTTATTCCTGTTGCAGCTTCCACTTCCCTTAGATTCCAGAGGCACAGTTACTGCGGAAGCTCAGGGTGCCCGGAGCTCTTCCCAGACCCCTCCACAGCTGGAGCTGGACCCTCCACCACTCAAATGCAGGAAGCAAACCAGCTGCTTCCACCGGCTTCCCGTGACCAGTGACTCAACCCACACAGCTCTCACTCAGCTTCCTCCTTCTTCCACCTGTAGTAGATCCAGGGGCAGCCCTTTTCCTCTGCCCCTCTGTCTCCTGGTCTATAACCAGCCAGGTAATCTTTGTGCCAGGGGGTTGTTTTTCGCTCACGTGTCTGGCTGAAGCTGTCCCTGCCTCGGGCTGTTGCTCTCGCCACGCAGAGGGGAGGAACGTTCCAGTGAGGAACCTGTCACTACCACGCCGTGGGACACTCAGACAGGTCCTGTGAGCCTTTGATTAGCAGCAGCACTCTAAGGTGTTAAGATCTTTGTGTCAGGCTGCAGCAGCGAGTACAACCGACTCGGCTCCTCAGAGCTGGAAATGACTCAGAATCATTATTACGTAGGGTGGTGTTTAACCTGTAGTCAAAATAAAACCAGATTTAAAAGAAACACAGGAGCACCGACCTGAAAGGTACAGTAACATTTAATAGCATCTCGGAAGACAACACTGGTTACAAACTCGCTTTTTGGCAGGAAAACAAAATGCACTTGGTCCGGGATTGCAAAAAAAGCCAACTCAAAGAGGAGAGATCAGACAGCTGGAGCATCAGCTGGTCTGGGGCAGCCCTGAGCCATTAATGCTCACGAGGGAGCCCTGGTCATGGTGGAGGATGGCCAGAACAGCACAGATCTCGCTTCCAGCCCCATCCATCCTCCCCAGGCAGCACAGACGCCACAGATCCCAGCCTTCGCCCCCAGCTCCTCCACGGTGGGTGGTCAGCCCCCAACTCTGTGCAGTATTTTTGCATTAAATTAAGACAAACAAAAAAAATTTACTTAGTTGCCATAATGTCTACAGTTGAGATGAAAAGGGGGGGGGTGGGAAAAAAAAAAAAGGAAGTGAGGCAGCGGAATTTACAATTTTAACAGCAATTAGGAGAAGTGGGAAGTCACACGCAGCCCTAAGCCCTTCCCTCCCGAGGCAGAGGAGGGGGCTGAGGGCTGCCCCGCACTTCACACGCCCCGGAGGCTTTGCTGTTTACAGAGGCACTGGAAGCTGCGGTGAGCCAGGCCCGGCTCTGCTCACAGGCCATGCGCAGCGAGCGTCAGACTTTCTTTGGATCCCTCTGAGATGATATCGGGGTTAGGCGGGAGGGAATCGGAGGCAGCTGCAATGAGTTTTGGTCATGGGTTTGTTTCCCTGTGCCGGGAACACAGGTCGCGGTGCCAGGACAGCGCTGACAACCTGGAAGTGAAGGTGGTCGGAGATGAGGGTGCTCAGGAATGCAGGTAGAGTCCAGGAAGGGAGAGGAGCCGGGGCTCAGGCCAGCTTCAGGAACTCCTGCAGAGTGTTTTGCTCCACCGCTTCCACAAAGAGCTCGTAATCCTGCAGGGAAAAGCCACACGGTCGCTCGCAAGGCAAGAGGGTCCCCTGAGAACGTGGCACAAACTGGTTCACAGCACAGGGAACAGGTGGTCGTGCCAAGGATGACAGAGCAAAGCAGAGAGAGCCCCACACAGCACAGTTCACAGTTGCCCAAAGACCCCGGCTCAGATGCCCTTTTCCCCCCAAGCCACGGCCCTCCAAATGGCCACAAATCCTGGCAGCACCTTGCCCGTGCACCTCGTGAGAAATAACTCACAGGGTGCCTTCACACCCTTTGTAGAAAAACCAAGGGGATGGGACTGTCACCCACCACCCAGCCTCAGGGTGCTGATCCCCAGCACGGAGCGGGAGCCTCACCCCACAGTACTGGTCTCCGTTGACGATCTGGGGTGGGATGGCTTTGGGGTTGCCTGCCTTTGCCCTCATCTCCTCCCGGAGAGCATTGTCCTGCGAGATATCCACCAGCTCGTACTTGATGTTTTTCCCATCGAGGATTCTGGTTACTTCGCTCTGTTGGGATTTGATCTGGAGCCCGGGTGGGAAAGGCAGATTAAGGGGAGATGGAAAAGGGCCCGGAGGAGGAGGGGGGGTTGCACACCCCAGCGTGCCAGCCACGCTCAGCACAGCGCTCACGGTGCAGACCCCGCCTGGCCACGGTGGGGACACCCAGCAGGGAGGGATGGGTTTGGGAGAGGACGGGGCCGGTGCAGCGAGAGCAGAGGAGGGGACACCTGGGACAGGGCGGCGGGGGGGGGCCTTCGCAGCCCCACGGAAGAGAGACGCC
>VXAY01001842.1:34537-47303 GCA_013399855.1 Oxyruncus cristatus
GACACCATCCCTGCCGGCACCGCGAACGGGGTGACACCATCCCTGCCGGCACCGGGAGCGGCGAGTCAGTCACCGCCACCGCCCCTACCGGGCACCGACAACTGGGAACCCACCGCCCCTACCGGGCACCGGCCCCGGGCAGCCACCGCCCTTACCGGGCACCGATACCCTGGGGAGCCACTGCCCACACCGGGTATGAGGCACCAGCCCCAGGAGCCGCTGCCACCGCCCCTACCGGGCATGGGGGAGCGGCCCCGGGGAGCTCCCCCCTCCCCACGCCGCACAGCCTCGCACGGGTGGGTCAGAGCAGCTTTATTTTATAATCAAAATACTCGGTACAAACAAGCAACAAGACACAGGCTGGTACAAACGCACTGAGCCCAGCGGGACCGGGCAGTGGGGAACTGGGGAGGCACACGCACGGGACAAGGGGAGGGGGCGGGAAGGTGGGACAGGGAGGGAACACCACCCTGCCCCTCCCTGGCCTGGGGTGTGCAGTAGTGAAGGGTCCAAGATTTCCTGTGCACCAGCAGCAAAGGGCACTTGGGGTCACCCTCTTAGCCAAACGGGCTCAGCTGTGCAGGAGGATGATGAGGGGACACGTCCCCACGGAGGGGAACACACGCCCAGGGCAGCCCAACTGCTGACACGTGGCCAAGGGTGATGCTCCAAAAGCATCAGCCAAGGTGGTTTCAGCCACAATCTCTTCTCATCTCATCTCACAACCAGCTCCGCAGGGGCAGAGGGCAAACATGTCCCCACACAGCACCCGGGAACTGGATCTTGCACCCCAAAGCGAAGGTTGGGCTCAACAGCACGCTGAGAACCTGCAGGAGACAGCAGAGCTCCTAGTGGTCGGGACAAACAGCATCAAGGAATAGCCTTGGAAACGTGTTTCCCTCAGTACATGGCACCAGCAGCCTGGGGACAGACACAGCCAGGCACGTAACACACCAGACACAGGGAGAGCAGCTCAGGACAAACCAACCAATTTCTCTGCCACCATCACCCGTGGTGGCCAAACACTAAAAACAAAACAGATTTGGTCTTAGAATTTAACACAAAGGAACAACAAAAAAGCAATTCTGCCAAACCCAGGGCTCGCAGCCCCAACGTGAACCAAGAACAACCGAACAGCACAAGTTTCGGGAGGATTTTTCCCCTGTTACAGCTCAGTATGCTGCTCTTAAGCTGAAAACCAACAAAGTTCCACCCTCAGCACCACAGCGCTGTCACAAGCCAGGGCTCGGTACTGTAAAGTTGCCACTAAGGTTTAGGGGGGGTTGTGGTGCAGTGAAACTTCTCCCTCACTGATTTATTTAGAAATCCCATTACTTGCAGAGGAGCAGGGCTACAACAAAGCTGGAGTGGCCACTGCCTTGCAGGAAGAGCTCTCTGTGTCATCCCCCCCCATTAGGACCAGTATGGCTTTCTCCCAGTCAAGCAGCAGAGAGCCAAGCCAGAGGTGTGTCCCCAGGGGCACAGAGGCTCTCGGAAGCTCTGTTGGAGGCCACGGACGTTCAGGGCTCCCCAGGATTGTTTGGGATGGCCCTAAAAGGCTGTGAGAAGGAACAGCAGCTCCTCACCTGCCAGCAGATGCATTAGGCACGAAGCAGAGTGGGGGCAAATTAAGGCACTTGAGCATCAATCCATTTCCTCTACAGTGTGAATCACACCCAACTCCCAGTGCTATTTTGGGGGGGACAAAAGGCTTAAGGCTTCTGGAGTAACAGTGCCCAGGGGGAGCATTTCCGGAGTCTTTTAGTGTTGTTTTAGATTTCCAACTCATGCTGGCTACTGAAAGACTCTGGTTGCATTTACCTAAGGAAAGCAGGTCCTGCTCCATAAATCCAAGCCAGTAGCACCTCAGTGTAAATACCAGCAGTGTACCTGGCACACCTGCCTGCCTGCCTACAAAATCCAGGTATCCTCTGAATAGTCCAATAATCCTCTGGTCTCACAAGTCACACAGGACCTGCACAGGGAAGTTATCAGAAAAACCAGGGCATACATTTCCTTTCAGTGATGATTTTAACTGTCACATTTGCATGTTCAGCATTTGACGTGCCTGGAAGGCAAGTCAGAATTCAATCTCCCAGCGTCAGAGAGCACACCAGCTCCAGCAAACACAGCATAAAACACATTCCACAAGATCAAAGCTACTGCAAAGCCCGACACCGAAGCCCTGAACGATTCTAGTCAGCAGCTGAACACTTCTGGCAACAAACCCCCTGATCCCTCACCGATCAGATAAGTCACATCTCTTGTACCCGAGCAGAGGGATGGTAAAGTGCTGAATAGGTTTAGGGTTGTAGGAGCTCAAGACTCCTGAGGGTTTCAAGTCTTCATTTCCTGTCTTACTTTGGGGAGTGCTCTTTACTGGGTGATGCAGTTGTCTCCCATATCCTGAGCATATCTGTCAGATATCGCAGTCCTTAACTCCTCCACCTCTTTGTGAAGCTGTTTTACCTCCACCACTTTCTTTGCAAGTCCGTCAGGGCTCAGCAAGTCTTCCTTCTCCTTCACAGGGTGTTGCGCAGCTGTGGAGTCAGAAAAGGGAGTTTCCTCACATGCAATTCCGACCAAGGATCACACACATTTGCAAGTCAGCCAGAAAAACCAACGCACATTTGCAAAGGAGGTTCCACTTAACATTCAATTATTACAGCATGCACTTTTAGAGTGAGCTAAGCCCAGAGGAAGGGCTCAGAAAGCCCAGAAAGACAATTCCATGCTACATGTGAGTTATTTAACTCTGCCACAGCACAGCAACAGAAGGGTTTGCTCTGCCATCACTCGGTACTTACAGTGAATGCCCAGGAGCAGAGAGAGGTTGGGGTCCTTGCCCTGAGCCCTCTGAGTGACAATGCTGTAGACAGACTGTAAATCCTGCAGACAGACGGCCAGCTCCCCGTGCAGCTCCTGGGTGAGGCGGGCTGTGTCAGCGGGCAGGGGCTGGGCCGTCAGCTCGGCCTGGCGGAGCCGCTCCTGAAGCGTCAGGTTCTTCTCGATCAGATCCTGGTTCTGCACGGAGAGCTGGGCACACGGACACGGCAGGTTAGTGGGCACTTGGGACACAACTACCACTCTTAAAGCACCTTAATGCAGATGCTCCGTGATGGGAGCACTGAGGGCAGGAGTTGGTTTGCATCCAGCCCTCCAGAGCGTCACCAGGTGAGCGTCAGTCCCGCACGAGGCCCGGACAGGAAGCACCCTGGGACACTGCACTGTCCCTGCTGAGCCACGGTGCAGCAAAATAAGCTTCCAGGAGGTTGTGCACCCCAACACTGGCCATCCCTTCCCTCCAGGGCTGCCGTTGTGCTTGGCTTTCTTCAGGCTTGAGAGCAGGGCTCAGCCCAACTCGCAGCCCTGCTGCCCCCCGGTGGCAAGCTCGGCCTCCTCCACCACATCCCAAAACCCAGCTCAAGTTCCGGAGGCAGAAACTGCCTTTTTCCTTCTGCATTTGAGCAGAGGAGAGCTCCTTTCAGAGCCCTGACAGGACAACTGACTACCAGGAAGCAGATGTTGTGCTGTTGACCCCAAATTCAGGGCCTTGATGAAAGACAATCCACTGAATTCAGTGCCACGTTCAGGCACTCCAAGCACTCCCTGACCTCTTTCACAGCAGCCCGGAGCTGCTGCAGCGCGTTTTCCCTTCTCATCGCCTCCTCTTTCAGAGCTTGGCTTGTCCCCTCTTCCTGAGCCACCTGTTCTTCCAGGTTCTGGAAGAGATCATGGGAACACAGTAAGTCTAACTCATCTCACAGCAGATTCTCCAGTTCTAGGTCCCTCCCCAGTCACCTCTCACCTTTACTTGCAAGGATAACTGCTCCATCTTCTTCTGCTTTTTGTCCACGATCTGGAATCAACAGCAGAGGCATCAGAACTGGCCACACAGAGCCAGCAGTACCACCAGGATTTCTCCTTCAGCAGGGCAGCGCCCTATTTCTCTTCCCTGTCCATTTACTGCTTTAATCACTGCTACTGTTAGGAGTGGACTTAGATTCCCTAATAAAAGGCACCATTAGATATATCAGCTACAAACAGACCAGAGATGTTTGTATTCTTGTGGTTTTCCTCTCCCCTCTTCTGCATTCTGCAGCTCCTCCCTGGAGTTACTGTAGGACTGTGTGGTTTTCACACCAACAACAGCTTTTAGAACCCCACAGTCTGAGTTCCAGGAACTGCTGCTTCAGTGCAGTTGTGACTGCAGAATTCCCTGATTTGAGTGCCTGGTGTGACTCAGTGGAAGGAAAGACGTGTGATTCCTGACTGGCACAGCCCCTTACCTTCTTGAGGCAGTCGCATTCTTTCTTCAGAGAGTCATGTTCCATTTTCTTTCTCTCCCCATCCTGGGCAGAGGGTCCTCTCTCTGCATTCTTTACACACTGCTGCAGCTTATCCTGCAAGCTGAAGTCAGAAAACACCATGGGGAAAAAAACCAGCTTTTTTTAAGGTGCTTCCCTCACTTCAAGGAGAGAAATTATTTTCATGTCAGATGTCAGTGTTGAACTGCTTGCATCCCAGCTCACAAACTGCCAGGGCTGTGCTGGAAGGAGTCCTTGCCCCTGGACACAGCCCTGCCTGTGACACTGGCCCGTTTGCAGACACACAAGTAGGTCCATTTTCCACAGAGTTACAGCTGGGAGCAAAAACAAACCCAGCTGAGGACACAAACAAACCCAGCTGGCAAAACAGGGGCCTCCGTTTTCAGCCACGTGCTTCTGCTCCCACCCTCCACTGCTGGAAGGTAGGATTGGAACACGGTGTTTTGGCCAGCACTCAAAAGTCATTACAAATCCACAGTGACCTGCTTCTGACAGGTGGGACAGTGAAGCATCACTGTCCTTGTGCAGCAATTACTGCAGTGCCAAGATGAAGCTTATTCTACTCCTCCTCATTCTTACCTGCGCACAGTGGAAAGAAGCTCCATCTCCTTGTGGTTTTGGGTTTCCAGCTGCCTCTCTCGCTCCCTGAGAGCAGCCTGGATGTCTCCAAGCTCTGTTTCCAGTGCCAGCACTGTTTCCTGCAGAGCAGTGCTCTTCAGTTCAGAATCCTTCAGCTGCAACAAAGGGGAGTAACTGCAGCTGCAGAAAAGTCACCTGAGAAAGTAAGCGAAGAGCCATCTTCACAACTCAGCGAAAGTTTTACCTTCTGACTCTGTTTCTGGTGCTCCTCCAGGGTGGGCAGATCAGCCAGGTATCGTTCCAGGGTCTCAATTCTCTGCTGTCTCTCTCTGCTCTGTTCAGATTCCTTCTGGCATTTCTTTTTCAGGTTACTAATGTGTTTGTCTCTTCCCTTTATCTGCAGGGATAGTTATAGACAGGTTTAGATTATATCATTTCTCATCTATTCTTCAGTCTTCTGTAAGGCCACTCATTTAGCTTTTTTGCACAGAACTCAACACCAAAATACAAGAGCACCTTAACTCAGCAGCATTTCTGCTCATTTAGCTAAAGACACGCTCTTCTGGTTAAAAGAGGAGGTACTGAAATGCTTCTACCTGCAGGAGAAAGGGCTTTTGCTTATAAACCAAAGTACTCTACAAGGAGATCAGGAAATACCTGCAGTTACAGACTGCCACAGAAAAGTTCTATCTCAGCACTACACTGACTTTTAGCTTCTCAAAGAAATCACACCTTCCCATCTCTAGAGCAACGGGATCATACCCTTTCTTCCTGTTTCTTTAACTCCTCTGCGTGTTTCTGCACAGCTTCCTTCAGCGACTCCCGGACCAGCTTCACATCCACCTCTGCAGCAGCCAGCTTCCTCTCCAATTCAATGTTCTCCTTACTGAGGGATTCAGTCTTCTCTGTGAACTGTGCTCGAAGGAAGGTGTTCTCCCTCTGCAGCTCCTGCAGGCAGAGACAGCCCCCGAATCTGGTTGGTTACAAACTGGCACTCAGCAGCTGTGCTGTCCCAGAGCCGTGTCCTCATCCCTCCCCAATTCCCAAACTCAGCCCATCTCACACACTGCAGTGTCCAAAATAGCACTTGTCAGTGCTGCCAGGTGTTTGCATCACTAGCACAGGCCTCTAAACAATCCTTCAGGGCTGGAAATCTCAAGGGTCACTGAGGACCCCAGAGGTGACGAGCAATCGGGACCCCACACAAAGTTTAATTTGACTCCTGCTCAGCAAACACTTAAGGAGAAGTGGGAGGGCCATTGGATTCAACACGTATTTCTTGCTGACACCTGTTGTACCCCATTACCTGCAGTCTAAGCATGTAGACATCCCCATAGGATGCTGGACAGCCCAGCAGGGCGCTGTGAACCTGCAGTTCACTTTCCCGGACCTTCTGCTCCAACTGGGATATGTGCTGCCTCTGTCTGTCAAAAAAAAAACAAACAAACCCAGGTAATACACTGTCCTCAAACATACAGAAGAGAGCTCCCAGAAATTCCTTAAGCAGAAAGGCAGGAGTTTTGACACTCCTGATAACCATGATGTGAACAGAAATCTCTACCCTTTATAAAACACAGAAAACCGCAACCAAAATTAATTTATTTGAACCCCTCGGGAACATCACCCTAATTCTAAGAGGAGGAGAGCTCAGGCTGTTCTCCAGGGTCATTCTTCGCAATAAAAAAAGCTCAGCTGGGTAAAAGGGACTCTGAGAGATGAGCGTTCCTTGGGTAGTTTCCCAACTCTTCCTTTCCAAGAAGGAAATGCACTGGAGTCAAACCCTCACCTGTCAATGAGGAGCTCTTTCTCCTTGAGCAGGTTTTCATTGGAGTTCAGGATATTGATCCACTGGGTTGGATCAGGTGGAGGCAGTGATGGAGAGTACATCGAGGAATGGGGGCAGGTGCCTCCATTTTGCAACTGCAGGAGGAAACAAAACAAGGAGGGAGAGGTTTGTGCCCCACAGAGGTAATTGCAACATTGCTGGAGCTATTTTGCACACTGTGTGCTCATCTGCATGCCAGGACACGGCTATTTCAGTCTCTGCTGATGTCCAAGAACAAGTAACTTTGCCCAAGCACAACTGGAGATTAACAAATAATTTTAGATCACTGTGCTAGCTCACTGGAAACAACTTGTCTCCATTAAGGTACAGCTGGTGGGAGGTGGTAAACAAACTGTTTCCACCTAATAAGCTGCAGTTAGTTTTATGCATCTTTAAAAAAAAAAAAAAAAAAAAAGAAGTCTTTCTTAACCCTAGATACAGAACAAAATTATTCTAGAAACTATTTAGAACCTCCTGGCATTCTTTTTTCCATGCAGTTTCTAGCAGACAGGGTATTTCACCTTTTGATCTGGACTCTGGTGCAGCACTGTAACATAATCCAGAGCTGCTCTACACATGGAGTGTGTCAAACGATACCTGTGACACCACACGCTGTAAAAACAGATCATTAGGAGTCTTCCAGTGTCACACAGGGAGAAGCAGGAGACATTTTCCCCCTCGCTTCCTAAGTCTGGCAACAATGATTCCTGGCTAAAGGGTTTCAAACTGCTACAGCCACACAAGCACAGCTCCCTACCTGCATCTGCTCCACCTGCAGTCTCACTTGGTCCAGCTGCTGCTTCCAAGCATTGAGCTCGCAGACCCCCTTGTGTGGATGGAGGGTGCATCCTTCTGGCACCCACGCTCGGGATGGAGGAGTCACTACAGGTTTTGAGAAGAAGTTGTTGGCCTGGAGTCCCGCCGGCATCGCTCTGCTCCCGCTCGGCCACGTCCCGTCCCGGGGCTCGCAGACTCCGTTGGGCCCTGCCCCTTGTTTGCTCTCTGGCAGCACCTTAAAACGGTCCTTCCCTGCCTCGGGGTTGGGATTGAGCTTCTGGAACCTGTGCTGAGGGTCAGCACACAAACTGTCCAGAAAGAGAGACTGGTTCAGGGTGCGCTCCACGGCAGGGGTGTCAAACTTCCAAGGGTCTTCTGTTCTCACGGGATCAGCAGCAGGAGGCCAGGGTTGCTCAAAGCCATTTTGCGCTGAAGCCCCGTAGAGCCGCAGGAGATCCCTGGGTGGCACCTGAGACGTCTTCCCAGCGTTAAAATCCCCGTTCCTTGTGAGCCCTGAGTATTCAGAGGCAGATCCTGGCACAGCAGCCTTTGAAACGCCCTGGGAACAGCCCTGGTCTCCTGCAGAGCACAGCTTGGAGGGTGAGGCACCCAGCGAGGAAGGCATAACGTGGGCTGTTGGAATGGTCACCTGGGTTTTGATGGGGTGGAATGAGGAACCGTTACTGGAATTGCAGAAATCTAGGGGGGGGAAAAAAAAAAAAAGTTATATTCTAATTACAACCTTGAAAATACACTCCTGCAGTGAACTTTACAAAATAACTTTAAAAGCAGTTCCTTTCCCCTTCAACATATCCTCCTAAGCAGCAGCAAGCCTCAAGCACACCTACATTCCCCCTCACTACACGTTTCAGGAACCTGATGACATTTTCCTACCGCCATAAACCACAGGGAGAATCCAGGTTTAATCCAGTTCACAATTTTAACCCTAATCCAGTTCACAATTTTAATCCTTGTTTTTAAGCTCCTCTAGCACAATCTTAAATCAACCAGGTTATCCTCCTATAGGTTTAGAAATCAAGTCCTTCATATCAAACAAAGAGGCTGGAACTTACTCAGCTGAACACTGAGACCGTGATTCTGCTCTGCCCGTCCCTCTGCGACTCCAAACCATAACCAGAGCTAACAGGAGCCTTCCCTGAGCCCATGGTGAGCCTCAAACATAGCTGAACCCGAGGGTCTGACCTTCCAGCTCCTCCAGGACGCTGCAGCAAAAGAGCCTGGAGCAATGGCTCTCACCTTATTGCCACAGGAAATGAGGCAGAGCTCGGCGCACGCACCCCGCGAGCCCGTCCTGCCAGAGGGGCACCAAACCTGGCTGCACAGACGGGGGTTATTCTTAGCAACTCTCAGATTTCAATACAGCAACAGCAAGAGCTTAGAAAGGCAAACAGTCAATTGCCCCTTCCCACTCCTTGTCCCGATCCGTTCTGTATCGCGGGAATTCCAGGGTTCTCCCAGGTACACGAACTTGTTTTCCTCATGGCTTTGGCCAAAGGCCCAACCCCACGTGATGTTCCTTTAATGCAACATCAGGACTGCAAGTCACCCTTCCACCTGTTTGTACCCTCCAAACGTTGCTGCATAAGGAACGAACACCACAGCTCGAATACGACCAAAATCAGATTCTGCAGAGACCATCATGACACTGCAGGAAAACTATCCCAATAAAGGCACTAGATCCTTTCATCAGAAGTGAGCAGGGAGGGGGAGAAAATCTCTTTGCCACTACTTGGCTGTGCCTGGGAACTCCAGAGAACACTGTGCTGCTGGACAGTCACAAGCATGTTCACCCTGGCAAAAGAAGAGACAGTACCATTTCCTTTTACAGCCCCTAAATTTATCCCCCGGTGTCACCATCTGGAACTCGACTTCCCTGACCAAGATGCCACGTGCAGGTGCTGCAATGGGTTCCTTGAGTTTGCTAAGGGTCATCACAACAACATTTCTGACCAATGTACCGAGCTCAGAGTGCCAGGGCTGCAGGTCAGCCTCGGCTCTTACAAACAAGGCTGTGACAACACCAGTGCTCACAAGGGTCATTTCCCGAAGGGAAATCATCACTTCCCTTGCCCTCACCTGCAACTCAGGGTGTTTTATTACCCTGAGAGAGGCCTGATGGACACAAGCACATTCTCATGTAATATTTCCAGCAATATTTCCAACAGTCAGACTTTCCACAGCCTTCAGTTTGCCCACACATGATTAAGACTCATTCCAAAGGCTCAACGCAGCTTCCTGAAACGGAAGTGTGAGGTGTTTTAAAGCACACCCCAAACTTCCTGAGTGCTGAAAGGAGAATCAATGAAGACGAAAATACAGGTGGAAAGGATTGCTGGGATGAGCAATTTCACAGAATGTGCCTCAGCTGAGGGCCAGGCTCTGAGCTCTTCATTGAGAAGCACGTGGCTAACACTGAAGAGATAAACAATTCTGCACAAAGAACATATTATTGTAAATTATTTCTTAAAAAAAAAAAAAAAATCACAAAACAGACTTGCTGATAAATCACTTGTTGATCAATATGAACCTGCAAATCCCCAAGGTGGCTTTCATCAGTTAAAACCACTGCAGGTAGATGATAACCAAACTAGCTCAGAGAAACAGCCAGTGCCTGCATCACTTGGTTATATTCCAGGCAGCATATCCAAGGCACTGGATTTGAGACAGCCTCCAAACACCATTACAGGTTCTGCTCTCCAAGTTTTACATTCTGGGAGTCCATGGGGACCATCACCTTCCGTGCTGTCCGAGCAGGAGGTCCCAATGCCCCCATCCCCACTGTCGGCCACACTCGGACAGCGACTGAGGCGGCTCTGGGACTTCACAGACAGCGTGGGTGTTTTCCAGTCAGTCTCCAAGAATTTGCTCTTATGACCAGTGCTGGGATCTGGAGAGGGAAAAAAAAAAAGGGATGTTTATGCTTCAGCCAACAGGCTGAAAAACCTTTTAATACCATCGAGCCATATCTAATTACCAGCACTTCCAAAACCCAAACCGATCCTTGCTTCACTCTCTGTGTTATTGTTAAATAAATCTCTTTTGCAAAAGGAAATGGCAGCAAGCACAGGGAAGTCAAATGATATCAACAGGAGACTGAAAAATCAACCTAGTTATGGGAGTCAGAACGCAAAGGTAGTAAATTATATTCCCACTGATGAGTCTGATGATATCACACCCAGCTGATGCTCTGGTACTCAGACCAAAAGGAGCAGCAGCAGCGTAGCAGGACTGGCTAAGTTAAAGATGTATTTTTTTGCAGTGACTATTAAGAACTGCCCCAGACTCATCAGTTATTGCTTAAGAGAGAAATTAATTATCAAATGATTCTCTGCCCTTGCGTACTTCTGCAGGAATAAGACTTTTCTGAACAAAAAGCTTCTGGTAAAGAATCTTCTCAGGGCCACGTGTCCTCTCAGAGAAGCTGAAACAGGATCCGACAGCAGCAGGGCTTTAGAGAAAGGACTGTCCTTACCCGACGGATTGTTCTGCTGGAGCCTCAGGTCTGCATCTTTCCCAGGAGCAGCCATCTTATCCATCCAGTGAACTGGATAAGTAAATGAAAATCATATTTTAAGTCAGTATAACCCAAACCCTGTTCCCAGTAACCAAGCAAAGGGTACGGACACATCAGAGCAACATGGTATTTCGTACTTAATTAGCAACTCCTCCCAAAAATATCTGTTTGTTACCTGCAGCAAGAGGCAGTACTTAACTTACAAGAGGTTTTTTTTTTTCCTTTATGCTTGAAAAATGAGGATAATTCTCGTTTGCACCATTCTCCACGCAGCAGCTCAGCAGCACCTTTCAGCTGGTGCATGTGGTTATCCTCATGGCAGGTATTTACAGAGCACCAGTCACCACGGTACCTACACACTGACTCTGTGTTTACAGAGACTACAAACTTATCTTTAAAAGTCTTGAGTATCCACCAAATCATTTCTGCCCTCTGTAGAGGTCACTGAGCAACTACATGAGGAATGAAAGTCCTTCAAAAATCAGCCTTGCTGTTCCATGCATGGCAACTTTTATCTATCCAGAGCTTTGGGTTAATTTATCTATTTCTCTGAGTACTTCAGACAGCGAATTTCCTGTCTCTGATAACACAAGTGCAATTTACAGCTCTCAGGCTACACTGTGGAAATTCAAGGCCTCTCTCCACCCAGACTAAACCCTCAGTTGGCAGCTCTTACAGATTCTTGCAAAACTGATTCAAAGAGCTCAAAGAAGCCATTAATTCCTAGAAAACATACACATACAGATTTTACAACATAGGAGGGACATTGGGAATATAACAGGATAATGAACCAGAAGCAGCATTCCACTCAGAGAAGAAATAAAACACTTCTTGGTAAATGTAGCGCTCATCATAACTTAGGTAGAAATTAGTAAATTAGGTGTATTTCTGAAATTCCCCAGTTTAAATCTCGGTCTCCAGCACTACAGTCAGACGGTTCTAACAGGGAAGTTCAAGCACGGGCTCTTGGAATAATAAACAAATCCAAACAATCAGAGCATTCCCACCTCACTCAGCACCACCCTCCCAAAACCACACACGGACCCGCTTGGAGAGGACCCCCCCCCACCACCCCACAACCTCTCCCAGGTACAGGAGGTGGGAAGGGAGCGGTGGGTGGTGGAGAGGGAGAGAAAACACACGGAAGGGGAGGGCGGGCACACGGACTGATGTGAACGCGGCGTGGGGAAGAGGATGGGGGGAGAACAGCGATTCGAGCGGAGGGAGGAGAGAGGGGAAGGTGGGCGACCTGGGGCGGGGAGAGGGACACACGACTCCAACCTGGAAGGCACAGGGTGAGCCTGAGGGGTGAGACCCTGAGGAGCCGGTTCCTGGAAGGGGTGGGTCGCTGGGGGTCCGGTCCCCGAGAGGGCGAGGAGGGGGTCAGACCCTGAGGGGCAAAGGGTGCCAGTCCATAGGGAGCCGGTCCTTGAGGGCGGGTCTGTCCCAGAGGGTCCGGTCCCTAAGGGGCTGGAGGTCCCGGTGCGGGGCTGGACAGCCCCTGAAGGGCCAGTTCTCGAAAGGCCGGGGGAGGGCGGTGAGTCAGTCCCTGAGGAGCCGGGGAGCGGTGTCCCGGTGCCGGTGTCCCGGTGGTGATTCCCCGTGTCCCATTCCCGCTCCCTCACCTGCCTCCGCCGCGCCGCGCGCCGCGACCGTTAACCCCGCCCGCCTCGGAGGGGGGCGGGGCATGGGGAAGGGGCGGGGCGTCCCAGTGAGAAGCAG
>VXAY01001842.1:59995-76759 GCA_013399855.1 Oxyruncus cristatus
ACGCCGGGCCGCGCCGGGGACCGCGCTGCGCAGGCGCGGGAGGCTGCGGGCCCCGCCCGCCCGGCTCTACGCCCCGCCCATGGAGCGGCAGATCCCCGCCCACTAGGCGACAGGCCACGCCCTACGTCCTCAGGCCACGCCCAGCCCCGGCTCAGCCCCGGCCGTGCCCGGCGCGGAGCTCCCTGCGCTCGGTGACGGTCCCCGGGCAGAGCCGTGTGCCTCGAACCCCTCCCCAGCTCACGGTGCCACCTCCCCGGGCTGTCCCCGTGTCCCCCCGCGGGCCCCGCGCTGCCCCGGTCACCGCTGTGATGAGCCGGGCAGGGCTCAGCGCGCCGCGTCCCCGGCGCTGATCGTGTTTCCTTCGTGATCAATTATAGATAGGGACACGCGGCGGGGGGAGCGCGGAGCCCCAGCGCCTGCTCTGCGCCGTGGGAGGGGGGTGTCCCAGCCCTGGGGGTCCGCCGTGGGCGAGGGGCACTGGGGGGGACCTGGGGCGGGGAGGTGGAGGGGAATGTTTGGGGGTGACCGGAGCAGCCGCCCCCACGCTGCCCCCGGCTCAGCGCGGGCTCAGATTCCTTTTGTGCATTGGAAGTAGCCGCTGAAACTTTAATGAAGCCACCGGATCGCCACTCGGCCCCCGCCCCGCCGTCCGCGGCTCTGCCGGCTCCGGCCCCACCGAGCCCCTCGCCATGGCCCAGGGCTTCTGGCGGCTCTACAAGGCCAAAGTGCTGCAGACCCTCGGGGGCCCCCGGGCGGACGCGGCCCTGCAGGACGAGGTGGGATGAGGGGTCCCCACCGAGCCCGGGACCCCCTGAAGTGGGGTGACCGACCCCCCTGCCCTCCCCCTGCCCGCACCCCTGCGCTCATCTGGGGTCTTCATTGCAGGGAGACCCCCCCGAGCTGATGGAGACGGCCGAGACCCCCACGCTGATGGAGGAGGGGCCCAGCCCCGTGTCCCAGCTGGCGAGGAAGGTGAGGAGGGGGCTGGAGGAAGCGGGGGGGTGTTGCTGGGACCCGGGGGTCCCTGGTGAGCCTGGTGCTGCCTCCCCCGCAGGTGCAGGGGATGGGTGCCCGGAGCTGGCGGACGCTCTCGTCCCTCTTCACCCGCGAGGACGAGCACCAGCTGCTCAGCCCGGAGCCCTGCGCGGACCAGTAAGTTGGAAATCGATTGGGGGGGGGACCCCAGAACCCGGATCCAGCCCCTGGGAACTGCCCGGCCCTTTCATCCCCCCATCCCATCACCTGCATCGCCCCTCCTCTGCCCTATGCCCTGGGGGAGAGCCGGCGTGGAGGGGGACGTGGGAGGCTTGGGGGTCACAGTTCTGGCCCTTGTGGGACCCTGTGAGAAGGGTCCCCACGACGACGTCCCCGTTCCCACTCTCTCCCCAGCCCACTGGCTGCTGAGCCGCCCGAGCTGCCCCAGTCCGAGAAGGCACCCGGATTTTGGGATCTCTTTGCTACCAAGTGGCAGCAGGCAGCAGGGCCAGACAAGGGGGTGCCTCCCCCGGAGCCGGATGAGAGCCCCGGGGAGCCCCCGGGCGAGGATGGCAGCGACCTGCGGGAGCCGGAGGAAGGGGCCTTCCACTGGGGCTTCCTGGCCGGCAAACTGGCCGAAATCCGGAATAAAAACGCCCCCAAGGGCAACTAGAGGAGGATGCACCAGCCGGACTCTCCAGCAGTACTTGTGGCCCCCCCACTGCTGGTGGGCAGCCCCCTGCCCACACCTGAGGGCGCTGCAGTGGGTTTGGGTGTTGTGCCTGCGCTAAACACCCTGAGGTGCCCTTTTCCCCAAGCCCTACCCACTGCTTTCCTTGCCCTCATCCCCTTCACAGCAGCCCCACTGCCCCTGGAGCAGCACAACCCCTACAGTGGCGAGGGGGAACTGCCCCTCTCCCCCCACCCCAGAGCATCTACCCATACAAACCACACGCACTGCCAGGCTAGAAAAAAACCTCCCCCAAACAGCTTTATTGAGCAGTGCTCTGGCCCCAGCAGCCCCTCTTCTGGGGGGAGGAGGGGATGTGGTGTGTGCACTGCCTGTGATGAGGGGCTTGGGCTCTGTCCACACCCCCAGCCTGCAGCTGGAGCAGGGTGTGGGTGGTCGGTGGGGGCTGCAGGACCATCCCACCACCCTGGGCTGGGGGGACAGGGAGGGGGAGAAGATGGGGGACAGCAGGAGGACGGCAGCCCTGAGGCCACGGAGAGACTCACCCAGGAGAGCCCCTTCCCCACCTGCCCCTCAGGTGCCCCCACCACACTCAGCCTGGGCTCTGGGGTAGTCCTGGCGGCCTTCCCACCCTGCAGCATTTCCACCACACCAGGACCATGGAGGCCACCAGCCCTTCGGCCACATCCAGCGAGGGCAAGGGGATATGTCCAACCAGCAGGAGCCACAGGGGGGTCCTCATCCCAGCCGGGCTGTCTCTGCTCAGACCGTGGATTCCTTGGCAGCCGCCCAGGCCCTCTGGCAGCCGTAGAGCCACTTGATGACGCGGGCGTTGCGCTCCACCACCGAGACAGCAGAGCCCAGCCGGGCATCCTCCGGCTCCTCCTCGCCCGGCCCCGCGCCCCCCTCGCTGCCCCCCGAGGCCTGCCCGGGTTCCGACTCGCAGGAGCCAAGGAGCCGAGCCGAGGAGCTGTCCCAGCCCGCCGGCCCAAACCGCTCCCGCCCCAGCAGCTCCACCAGTGCCCGGTCCAGCCCGCAGTAGTTGAAGAACCGCTCCTGCTCCGAGAGCGGCAGCGACACGCGCAGGGCCAGCGCCTGCTTCCCGGGGGGCTGCGGGGGCTCTGCCGGGGGGCTGCCGGGCACGGGGAAGGTGCCACTGCTGCCACCGCCACCACCGCTGCTGCTGCTGCTGCTGGCACCCGGTGTCCTCACCGCCTCCTTCTCCACAGGCGCCCACAGCATGGGGGTCTCGGAGCTCTGTGGGAGTGGTGGTCCCTCGCCCAGCCCCCTGGCTGGTGGGGAGCTGGGGGGCTTGTCCCTGAGGGGTCCCTGGAAGAGGCGTCGCACCAGCCCGGAGCCCTTGGCGTTCTCCTTGTCCCCGCCCAGGCAATCCCGTTTCTGCCGGTAGATGATGAGGGAGTCGGGTCTCAGCAGGCGCCTGCTGCCGCTGCGGCGCGACACGGGGGACGGGGGGCACGGCAGCTTCCTGGGCCCCTCCCGGCCCAGCTCCGAGCCCTGGCACAGCTCGCTGCACTGCTGGCGGGCGAGGAGGCGCCGGCCGAGCGGGGACAGCCGGGGCGAGCCCCGCAGCGCCGGCTCCTGCCGCCGGCTGATGACCTGCTGGGACTTGACGTATTTGGCCTTGTCGGCCTCCAGCCGCTCCACGGCACTGGGTCTCCGGCCCCCGCTGCCCCCCGGCTCCCCTGGGCACTCAGGACTCCGGTTGAGCCACGCCAGGGGGGAGCCACGGCCCGGGGCCATGAGGCGCAGGTTGCTGGAGGCGCAGACGGCAAGAGTGGGGCTGCCCAAGGGCACCATTGCCCCGAAATGTCACTCCTCGTCGCTCTGTCTCCCCGCCCCGAGAGGTTGTGGGAGGTTCGGTGCTGTGGCTGGGGAGGCTCTGGAACCTTCGCTCGGCTCCTGGATTCCACCCTGGGAGGAGAGAGGAGAGTCAGGGTCAGCCCCGAGGGTGCAGCAGCGAGGAGGAGGATGGGGGTGAAGCAGAGTCGAGGGTCCCCTCAATCCCAGGCAGGCAGCGAGTCCTGCCAGCCCGGGCAGGAAGAGAGAAGCGCCGAGCATCCGCCGGCTTCACTCGCATCCCAGGAGCGGCTTCCAACAGGAAAAAATACCGGAGCCGGCCGCCGCCTCGCCTTTCCGAGAGCAGGGGCGGCACAACAAAGCCCTGCTCAGGAGAGCTGGCGAGCTGCCCCGCCCGTGGGGGCAGCAGGACAGGGGCTGGGGGGTGTTTTGGGGTCCCCGAGCCGTGCTCCCCTTGGCAGGGAAGGTTTCCCCCTGCTCGGTGCGCGGGGGGCACAGAGCCAGGGGGGTTTTCTTAGCCATGGGGTGCTCCGGGCCTTGCTCAGCTGCACCCGAGCACCCGCCTGTGCCTCCGGAGGTGGAGGTGGGTGCTGGGGGAAGGAGTGTGGAGGAGCCTGAGGCTGTAAATGCCCCGAGCAGAGGGTTTCAATGAGCACAAAAAAAAGCCTGAATGGCCCCGAAGAGCCATCACCAGCTGACCCAGCCCCGCGGCCTTCCCGGCTGACAGCAGGGGCGTGGGGCTGGGCAGAGCGGAGTTCACGGGAGAAAGGAGCCCAGGAACCCCCTGCCACGCTCCTCCACACACAGCCCACGGGCTCCACGCCACACCCACCCCGCTGTACGGGTGGGGAAACTGAGGCACGTGGTGTGTCTGGCCCTGTGCTCATGAGGGATGAGCTCCCCAGTCTCCCCCGGCAGCTGAGGGAAGGTGTCCCCAGCACAGAGTCCTTCCCTGGCACACAAGAGCCGGTGTGCCCAGGCTGTGACTGCCCGTGCCAGTGTTCCCACATAGCCCCCAGCCCAGCCCCGGGGCCAGGACCTGTGCCAACCGTTGGGATCGGCAGGTGGGGGACGCTCTTGCTCACCTGAGCCCACCCAGGGATGCAGGGATAGAATGCAGGGATGGGATGCAGGGATGGGATGCTCCCGGTCTCACTCAGCTCGTGCCCCTCTGGCTCCCGCAGCAAACTGAGCCTGGAGCCGGCAGGAGCCTCATATAGGGGATGAGGAAGAGGAAGAGCCACCCCATTAACTCCTGCCAGCCCAACCCCCTTCGGTAGGAGCCCACCCTGCGCCCACCCTGCCAGCGCGACCCCCCCTCCACAGCCCTGCCCCTGCCCAGCACTAACACTCCCCTTCCTGCACCTCCAGCTCACCTCTGCCAGCTCCCCTCCTCCTTCCACCTCCTTACGGGAACCTGGCCGGGATTTCGGGATCTGCAGCGGAGATCTCCGACTCCTCCCAGGCAGCACCGAGTCTCTCTGTCCCCCCCACCCCGCACGCGGGGCGTCAGGAATGGGACAGGGAAACCACGTCCACTCCGGCAGCTTCTCCCGCAGCCATCCCAAGACGCTGGGGCAGCTCAGGAGAAGGAGCACACCGCAATGCCCTCCCCAGGATCCTGCCCTGGACGGCGAGGGAGAAAGAGGGAGGAAAGGTCCTCCTGGCCCCTTCACCGGTGGTGGTGAAAGGGTCAAATGCAGCCCCGCGCTGGCCGGTTCCTGCCTCTTCCCCCCGGGAAGGGCTGTAAATCGCAGGAAGCCACAATGGGCTGGAGCTGGCCCAGGGGTTATTTTTACCACTGCCCTCTTCCCTTCCCGAGGGCCGAGTGTTCCCACAGGGACAGTCCCGGCCCCCTCCATCCCCGGCTCCTGCCTGGGGGGCTGCAAACGTGGCATCGGAGCAGGGAAAGGATGTGCTGCACCCCGAGCTGGGCTCCCAGCCCCTCAGAGTGGGGTCAGAGCAGCCTCCAGTGCTCCCTAGGGATTCACCAGCTCCCCCCATCCTTCTGCCACCCGGTGTGGATGGAGGGCTGGGGCACAGCCCGGCCCAGGCTGATCGCAGGGACTGGGGAGGCTCCAATCAGGGACAAAGTCATGGCATTCAGTCCAGGACCCCCAGGCCAGGGCGCTCTGCCCCTGGATGAGCAGAGACCTGTCCCCCAGCACCGCTGTCCCCACCCCAGTTCCTTCCTGAGGAGCTGCTGCTCCGGAGCCAGTGCCGGGAACTGGGGCTGCATCCAGCACCTCCCAGTGCCAGGAAGGGGCTGGGGCCAGGACTCCTGTGCTGAGGAAAAACGGAGGCCCAGATGGAAGCTGAGCAGCGTGAGAGGGGCCAGGGCTTGTGTGAGCTCTGCAGGTACTGGAAAAAATTCCCAGTGAAAGCAAGGAAGGGACAATCCACCTATTGTACTCTAATAAACCTGGAGAGGAGCAATGCAGGCAGAACTAGAGCTCTGTGTGCATAATGAGCAAATCCGGCGGAATGTAGGGAATAGCATCAGGGCAAGTGATGGAGAAACTCATGGCACCCCTGGGATCTGCCCTTGGATTCCCATGTGGGAAGAGGGGCAGCCGACAGGACCTTAATTTTAACTCCAGGCAATGTGAATCACTGTTTATTAGGAAGTGTTTTGTTTTCCAAGGTGGAATCCCGGCGGCTGTTCTGGTAAAGCCACAAGTGAGTAAGAGCAGCCTTGAAATCACTTTCCTCTGGCAGATGCAGCACGTTCCTATGGGATGCTCTGACCAAATGCCTTCCCCAGAGTGATCACCCTCCTCTCTGACTCCCTGGAGCACCTGCCAGGCACTTGCCAATGAACTGTAATGTTTGGACAAAGCTGATTCCCTTTGGAATTCAAAAAGGGATGACTTGAGGGGCCCTTCCTGGTGTCAGCCATAGCTGGGGCCAGGTGTGGAAACTTCCCAGCCCTTGCAGTGGGTGAGAAAAGGCTGAGAAGGTCCCCAAAGGCCACAAGTCTCAGAGCACAGATCCTCCTTCCACACCGTGTCCCACTCCCAATCACCCAGCTCTGCTCCCAGCCCTGCTCCGATGGCTCCAGGGCCACTGTGACCCATTCAGTCCTTTCCAGATGCATTTCTCCTTTTAAAAACAATTAAAAAAAAAAAAAAATCCCTTTTCAGCACGCCCAGGTGCAGCCAGGAATGCAGCACCTGGTAACCCAGCCATCTGCCTCTACTTGCTGGTTCCCTTTCACAAACCACAAAAGTCCCTCTGGCCCGAGGTCCATGCAAATGCCACCCCCTGGAGCACAGCCCAGGGGAGCTGGGATCGAGCCAGAGAGGGCTCGGGGTGCAGCTTTCCTTCGGGGAGAGGGCAGGAGTGGAAGGCTTGTTAGACAGGTTTAAAAATATCCAGGTTCAAATGGGCACAAACAAATCTGAAACCACCACCTAATCCGAGGCAGACATCCACATGTCGGTGCAAGTTGGAACCAGAGAGGGCCCAGGAGAGGCCACGGAGGCTCCTGTGGATGTTCTTAACCCCCAGCAAGGCTCCAAACCCCACAGTGGGCCATGGCTGGTCAGTGCTGGGAGCACAGGGACAGCCAGGAAAGAGCTCAGGAAAGGGCAAGAGCTGAACATCTGGGCTGAGCCCACCACCTGCTGCAAAGGTTTCTGGGTTGCATCTGTTTTTGTCTCCTATCTGAGAGTAAAGAGGCCTCTGAGCAGCTGCAGTTCCCTCCAGGAGAGCACAAAGCTGTCCCTGGAGTGTGGGATGGGAGCTGCCCCTCCAGCCACCACCTGCCAGCTCAGCCCCATGGCACAGCCCAGACACTCAGGCTGTTCCTTAGGCATTGCAGCCCTTAGGCTGCTTCAGGAAACCAAATAACCTGGAAATTCCTCTGGGAACGAAGGGGTTTCACAGGAACATGGCCTGGGCTGTGGCTTCGCTTGCAGTGATGAAATCGTGGTGCTCCTGCTCATCCTCAGTTCCCTTGACATCTCCACAACCCTAAAAATGTGGTTTCAGGCTCCCCCAAAACACTTCAGAGCTCCTAAACAGCACTTTGCAGCAGCTCAGCCTTGTATTCCCACCTTCCCAACACTCCTCGGGCACTTCGGATGGTTTGTGGCATTTACAACCCCCTGCCTTTGTTATGTTAAAGAACAGAAATTGCACCTTGCACAACCAGCCCCCTCCCCAGACCCAAAGGAAAGCCAAACAGCCCCTTCCAGCACTGCCCGTTAAAGGCGGGGTTTAAACGCTCCAAACTTGGTCAAAGTCGGCGTTTAAACGCTCCAAACCGGTTCTCTGGGGGCCAGCTCCTTCCTTTCACCACACAAACCACCAGCAGGGATTCAAACCACGTTAAGGATCGATACCCCGCGCAAGGATTCGCAGGATAGCAGTGGAGCAAAGGGAAAAGCCACACGAGCCACCGGCCGGTCTGTGCCACCCGCAGTCCAAAGGCCACCTGAGCGTGCCGGGGGAAGGGGAAAAAAAAGTTGTTTTCCCGAAGGGAGGGCACCTTTCCAGGGGGAGGGACAGAGGCCGGAGCTCCCCGGACGGGGCTTTATCTCCCCCACAAAGCAACATCCGCCCTTAGGCCGCGGTTCGTGCCGAGGAAAGCTCAGTTTAAACCAAAACAAAGCCCAAAACGCCAACAAGGCGAGTTCCCAAAGCCCAGCCAAGCCCTGCCCCGGGAGTTGGGATGGGCAGGTTGGGGCCCGAGGCCTCTGCGTTCTGCAGAACAAGGAAAGCGAAGCAGAGGTTGGGTTCCTGGAGCCAGGAGGGAGCTTTAATTATAGCTAATTTCTGCACCAGGGCAGTTCCTCGCAGATTTCCCCACCCGCTCCACGGACTAGATGTATTTTAAGTATAGTTTATATAAATACATATATAATATATAGTTTATATATATATATACATAAAGTTTATTTTTCTTCATTCGGCAGGGAAGGAATTCCACTTGTGTCTATATTTGAAATCACCACTCTTGCAACTCATCAGTGTTACTTTCTCCTATAATTACAATCTTTACCCCCTAATAAAAAAAATAACCTAAATCCCAAACCCTCTCTCTTGGGCCAGGCCTGCACTGACTGATTCAACCTGCCAGGTGGGAATGTGCCCATTTCTGGCACCAGGATACACAGGAATCCACGGGTGCAGGGCACAGGGGTGACCGGGCTCGGGTTTGGTGCAGGGATAAGAAACGGCAAGAGAAATTCAATTTACAGCATTTCCAGTTCGCACTGTTCCCACTCCCAGCCTGCAGAACCCCTTTGTTCAGAGCACTGTTAATTAAAACATGCAAATGACTGCTACACTCTTGTGCCATGTAGAAGGAATGGTGTTTCCTCACCTTTATTCCACGTGAGAACAGCAGGAGCAAGCACAGCCCTCAGCCAAGCCAGCACCTTCCACAAACCCAGGATCACTCAGGGTAGGACTGTGATGAAGCACAAAGGATGACCTTGTGCTGACTGGAATCCCTTCCCCAGACAGAGTTCAAAAACTTCATCGAAATTCAGATTTTATTTCAAAAACGGTCATGAACTTAATAAATTACACAATAATTTTCCTCATTATAAATTCTCCATAAAATATATTTTACAGTTTTCAAAGAAGAACGTGGCCAAAAAAAAAAAACAAACAACCAAACAAAAACCCCCCACTTTTCTAAGTGCTGAAAAGTATCTTGACTTGGTGTCACGCTGGTGAACGGCTCTGCAGCTGCTACAACAATTTGATTTGTTTTCTTTAAAACAAAAGACCTCAGACAACAACAACAAAAAAATCAAACAGAACACAGACCTCGAGGACTACCAGTGTCACCCAACAGCGAGGATAAGCACCATGAGAGGGATTTCAGGTACCCCCAACCTTTAAAGTGGCAATCAGTGCAAAGAAACGCTTTGGGAGTCAAAAAAAAAACCCAAACCAAACCCAAAATTCCCTGCGCCATTCCCTCGTTTCTGCGCTGCAGGCAGTGAAATATGTCCAGTGAAATACTTCAGAGATGATTCACAGAGCACCTCAAAGGTGAGCAGAATTATTCTGCAGTGGATTCGTGACCTGCTGGAGCCTGACCTTTGGGCGGGCAGGGCAGGGCAGCAGGAAGTCTGCCACGTGTTTTTAAAAAGCTTAACGTGGAGAAATTATAAGCCCCGCTCCAGACTTTACTCATCCAACGACCCTGATGAGCCGTGAGAACGGGGGAACAGTTGGGAGAACTGTTGGCACAGAAGCAAAGGATATTCGTCTGAGAATCACTCCCTCCAGTGATGGGGTGAAAGCAAATAACAAGAAATAAGGATTAAGGCCACCTGGGCGATGGCCAGCAGCTCGTACAGCACCAGGTAAGAACCCAACGTGTGGTCTGTAAAGTCTCAGGAGTCTGGTCAAATCAGAAAAACAACCAAAAAAAAAACCACAAACTTATTTTGTTTATTCACGCTCAGACAGAATAAACACTGACTGACCAGAACTGCTCCCTCCAGCACTAAAAGGGAATAGTATCCAAGACCCAAATTATACAAGGAAATGCTTATGGCCCTTTTCAGGTGTGTGTGGGGGGAAATTAAATAGAATTTATTAAGAAAAACCAGCCTCTCCTGCGGCTTTAAAGGCAGTTTTAAGAACCTGCTTTTTGCAAAAGGTCAAACTGGATGGCAAAGGTCAGTCCTGAAGCCAAAAGAACAAAGTGTTGTGCTGTTACAAAGAGCCTCTGTCTGCTCTGCAGTGTCAGGTGGCCCCAGTGAAACCTCTCCCAGCGTATCAATCTGCTTCTGTGCAACAGGAGCTGGGGGATAAGCAGCTTCCAACTGCTCCAAAGCTTTCCACCCTACCATCTGTGCTTTTAAATAAATATTACTTCTTAAAAAGGACGAAAAATAATAATAATAATAATGGGGGGGGGGGAAATCAGCCAAGGCTGCCACCTTTCACATACCTGTTACCGAGTTTTCTCCCCTGTTTGACAAAAAGTGGGTTCTACAGGACAAAGTCACCTCTGTCTCCTCTTCCCCAGGGGGTTGGGGGCAGTTCCAGGCAGGAAAAGGCCATGACCAGTATTATTAGTCAGATTCAGTTAATGGGAAAACTGTGCTGCCACCCTCTTTTGAAGAACCTTAAAATTATGCTGCTGGATTCCCTCATCCCTGTTTCCATAAAGGAAGGGCACAGTACTCTGCTGTTTTAAATCCTCAAGGTGCTATTGGATTGCGGACACACGAGCAGAGAGCAGATTAATTGATTAATAAAGTATTTGATCACTAGAAGAAAGCAAAATCAAATGATCAATGAACCAGGCCATGCCAGGCCCCGACTGTACATTTTTAATTTGACTCCCTTGGTGATGAGCTCATGAAGCTCTAAGTGCCAAGCTCAGCCACTTCAGCACTTCAAAAACTGCTGGTCCCCTTGCATTGCTTTGTTTACAAAGTCAAGTCTTTGACATTAGATAACAAAAATAAATAATAAAGTTATTCAGGCCTGGAGAAGAAGGAATGCTTCTCATGCACCTTCTCCACCCCAGTTTTCTAGCAGACCCCAATCATTCAGACCCACAGCAAATAATTTAAGTGCCACACACTCACAGTCACTCATATACATAAATATATACACAGATTACATTACAAAGCCTGAAGATCTGCACTACCAGCATGCAAATCTGTCGTGTTTTTTTTTTTTTTTTTCCCATGAGAGTTCCTAATACTGACATAGGAAACTGGAATGTATGAAATACTCCATGACATTACAGCTGGAAATCAAGTCTTGGCTCTCACAACATCCCACTGCCAGTGCACACACACAAAGGAACACCCTCACGTCTCCCACGGGCCCGGAACACCTGGTATTTCACACACCAATGCAACGGCCAACTCCACATTCCTGTCGGGAAACTCAAAGAGAGATTCATTTTGGGGGGTGGGGGAAAAAACTACACCCTGCAGGTGAGTTCAGGCCGGTTCCTCCCCCTGCCATGAAGCTGTACCGTGGGCTGGGCGAGGAGCAGCAGGTCACGTGTCCCAGCTGGTGTCCTTAAAGGCTATGTTGACTAATCTCAGTTCCAGCTCAAACGCATCCGGGCGGTCCTGCGGGTTGGCCGCCAGCATCTCCTTGATCAGCTGCTTCATCCGAGCGTTCATGGATTTCTTCTTCACGGGGATGAGCAGCTCCATCTTGGGGTTCTCCAGCAGCGCCTCTCCCACGGGGACGATGGCTGTCCCCTGCTTCACGTAACTCCCCAGGAGCTCCTTCTTGGTTTCCGTGTCTATGAAGGTGATTCTTTCCAGCATTGCCCAGATGATGATTCCCAGGGCGAAGATGTCTGCCTTGGCAGTGTAGTGTCCTTCCCACACCTCGGGGGCCATGTAGAAGTCGGTCCCGCAGGCGGTTGAGAGGAAACACTTATTTACGTTGACCGGTTCCTCGGGATTCTGTCCTGAGGCTGAACATACTTTACTCAGCCCAAAATCGGCCACTTTCAGGGTAGGTTCCAAGTCACTGGCATCCATCCTGCTCTGGGAGATCAGGATGTTGTCGGGTTTGAGATCACGGTGGATGATCTGGTTTTTGTGCAGGAAGGCCAGAGCGCTGCTGAGCTGGAGCATGAAGCTGGTGTTGGTCTTACGGTTGGGCTTTCGGGACAGCAGGTACTCGTTCATGTCTCCTCCGTCACAGAAATCCATTACAAACCAGAGGTAATAAGCACTTTTGGGGTCAAAGGCTATTTCTCCTTTTAGTGAGGTTTCTACAAGCTGCAACGAGGAAAGGAAATGTCATAACTACCTGATGATCGTGGGAATTTAAGGACATGATGGAAAAATGCATGAGATCTGGATCTTCGTGAAGAGGGGAAGTTTAGGGTAGATATACAGAAGGAATTCCTCCATGTGAGGGTGGGGAGGCCCTGCCACAGGTTGCCCAGAGAAGCTGTGGCTGCCCAATCCCTGGAAGCGTCCAAGGCCAGGTTGGACAGGGCTTGGAGCAACCTGGGATAGTGGAAGCACCTCAAGGTGTTCCTGTCCATGGCAGGGGGGTGGAACAGGATGAGCTTTAAGGTTCCTTAAAACCCAAACCATTCTATGGTTGGTTGATCTTCCTCTCAACAATCCAGAGAGCAAGACATTGCAACAGGGAGAAAAAAAAAAACAAACAACTTTATGCAAAAATTTTTATGTAACAGGAAAAAAAATTAAAAAAAAAAAAAAATCACAATATATTTGCCCGCCTCCTCATTTTCATCCGTGCAGAGCATATCAAGCTCACACTCCTGCCCAGCAGCAGAGCTCGACCCTGATAACAGTATTTTCAAAGATACTCAGTGGCCATTGCCCTCCCATCTGTCCCAGCTGGACAGTGTCCCACCCCGACAAAGCCTGTCCCACCCATTTTGCCAACAGCTTCCATGGATAAGCACAGTCCCACAAGTAACTCCACACACCTCCTGCTTCCACGAGAGATTTTTTTTTTAAGCCTGCTCTCCATTCCTTACACATTAATGAATTCCAGCAAGTTAACACAGGATCCCTGAACTCAGGAGAACACTAATCCCCAGGCACAGCTGAGCACGTAGTGCCTTTCCCACCGTCATTATCCACAGGCTGTTTTCTAAAAGACAAGTTTAGCAGCTGCTTCATACAAAAAGCAAAGCAAACCCAGCAATCAGTTTTACTAATCCTGTTTACACAACTACATTTGCCTCTGCAGCTCCTCTGAGGTGCCTCTTAGCAGGCTCTGCAAGGTAAGTCCTGCAATTATTTATGTTAGCAGTAAACCAAGGGATAATAAACCAAACTGGCTTTCAAAAATTAAGGTACGAGTTAATATTTAGGGAAGCATTTTGAAGTGCTTTAAAAAAGTGGCCTTTTCCATCCAAGGGCAAAATTGGTAGTAATTCACAGCTATCTTCCCACACCAACTCCAAGCAGTAAATCCATGTTAGAACTAGAAAGTGACGTATTTAGGGTTTGCAGGCAGGAACGGTGGGATTAAGGTACCTCAGGAGAGCAGGGCATCTCCTCTGCCAAGCGAGCACTAACACAGCTCTGCCCTCCCCGGAGTCACAGAAGCTGCACTTGCATCTGTTCTGAGAGTTAAGACAACGAAATCCACTTCTGTGTCTCTGAGAGCGGCAAAGCTCCACGAGGCCAGGCTCGTTTAGGACTCAAACCCTACAGATTTGGTTTGGCTGACACAAAGCATCTGCCCCCAAAGCCCTTCAGGAGGCACAGACCCCCCCTCCCCTTCTTCCTTACACACCTGGCACAGGAGAGGCCAAGCCAAGGGAGGGCTGACTGTCCTCATTTTAGCCCAGGCTGTTACAAAATGACCCCAGTCCCAGTCAGCTCAGCTCTGCCCTTTGCTCTTCTCTCTGGAGCACGAAAACAATCTGTGGAGCTTGCACCAGACAGGGGCCAGATCCATGTGCCGCCCTCCCCACCATCCAAACCACTGCTCTGGGTGATCTGGAAGCTCTTCCCCACGTTGCAGTTCTGCCCCAGGGTTTTTCAAGCTCCTCCCTGCACATCTGCCCACACAATCCCTCACAGCTCCACTACCAACCAGGAGGGTAAAGCACTGATTTCTCCCACCCGAGAGCTGGCCAGTGTTGTTCTAGCCTAAAATCCCTTCATGAAAGCAAAATCAGTGGCAGCTCCCAAGGACAGGAAGTTCACAAAGCCAAGAATCCTCGTTCTCAGGCTCGGACAGCATCCGGCACAGCGGGATCTGAAGGGATGTCAGCTGGATCTCCACCAACAAAAGGTCCACATCAGACATGCAGGAATGACAGTAAAAACCAGAGTGATAAAAGCTGACCAGGGATAACACAAACACTGAGCAGGCTACTGACTTTTTAAACCAGAGACACAAATTTCTGCAGCTCCTTGGCAGGGGAATTCATTAGAAAATCTTTCAAAGTCTTTCTAGTGCCACTTATTCTTCAAAAGTACACATCTCTAGACTTGAAGGACACTTTCAGAGTGATATTTATTCCCTTATTTATCATGCCTTTAGCACTCTTTTGAGAGATCAGTAGTTATTTATCCAAAGAAGAGAACATGCTACCAACTGCCTTATTGTTTCTGAAAGAATTTTAAGTGTTGGCTTCCTAAATCAAGACACTGACTTCCTCTTCCAAGGACACCTGAGATGGAATTTCTCAGAGCTCTGTCCCAAGACATCAGTGCATGTCTCCTCCTTAACCCACTGCCAGGGGACACCACAGCCCCGTAGCTCCCCTGGGTTTACCTGTGGGGCTTCCTCAAATCAATAATCAAAGCAGATTTGCATTGAATACATTAAACCTGGAGTCTTTTATAGCGGCACGGCTTCAGATCACGAGATATCTATTAATTTTGGGGAGTCAGCAGTGCAAACAACACCCTCTCCTGACTGAGCACACCTCACAAACACCATCCTGGCTGCCCCACCTCCTTCCCCCCGCCTCCCCCGAGCTGACACACCGCCATTGATTCCTTCCACCCCATTCCCTCGGCTTCGTGTACCTGTAAATAAAGGGAGGAGCTGGAGCCATGGGACATCTTCTGCACCATGCCATCTTTCTGCAAGATGCACTCCTCCAGGTGAATGACGTTGGGATGCTGGCTCTTGATACTGCTAAGTGCCCAGAACTCGCGCAGAGCCAGTTCCACGTTCTCCGGAGCGTGGCACCGGATCTTTTTCACCGCGACCCGTGCCGAGGTCTTCCTGACGACTGCTTCGTACACCACACCATAACTGCCACGACCAACCTCCCGAATTAGATCGTACTTAGGCTGGCTACTCACCATCTTCAAGAGCAAAGGTTCTGGGGAAGGGGGAAAAACCCACAGAACTAAAACTTAGGAACAAGAACTGGGCTGTATTTTGCCCCCCGAAGGGGGTTTCGGCGTGGCAGCCTACGCAGGCCCTGCCATGAACGCAGGGCTGGATTGCTAGAGCATTCCAGGTGCTATCCCATAAACCTGCAGCTGTTGCCACGGACCAGGTAAAAGCGGAGTTACATCATTTTTTTTTTTTTTCATTAAGATTTCAAACACAGCCCAGTTTTCAAGGTGGCAACAGTTCAAACCTAGACTGGCATCTTGTCGAGACAGGACTATCGTGAGCGTTTCTGCTCCTCTCCCTCTGTGTCTTCCATGAGCATCTGCAGGAATAACAGGAGGGTGTCATGCTCCCCATCCAGCCTGGAGAGCGGGAGGTTCCAGTTGAAGCCCGTGGTTGGGCAGTAACAGATTTAATTAACTGCTTTTTATGGAGGTGACTGCGGGAGCAAATGTTTCTGTTATAATTAAGCTCTTTTACTTTAAAAAAGAGGGAGCTTGGATCGCTCCCAATTTATGTTTTTAACGTGACTGATTTTTCACCAGGTCTCCCCAGCATGAGGAATCTACAGTTACACAAAGTTAAAAAGGGTAACTGATTGCAGAAGTTTGCACCCACCATCTAACTTTCACTTTTGCTCAACAGAGCAAAGCAAAACAGGTCAGATATTGCTCTAAAAGTAAAACACGAGACACATACACACACACACAGAACGAAAACGAAAATAAAAAAGTCACCAAACCCTGCTACAGATTTATGACCCTCCCTGCACACTTTCCTGCAAGATTACAAACCAAACACCAGCACCACCTTCACACAACCAAACCAAAACGGGACACTGACTACAGACAGGAATAAATTTTTTAAAAAAAATAAAGCCTGGCTGGCCAAGGATCACTGGTCAGACAGAACGAAATGCAAAACCAAAAAAAATATAAATAAATAAAATCACACTAATAGATCAGAACTAAAATAGCTTTAAGACTGCCAGTGATAAAGGTAATTCTCTTTATGTGAGTAAACCAGGCAATAACGACCACACTGAAACAGCCTGTTATTAGTAGGAAGCTTCCAAGTATTTCCACTGCTATAGGTATCATTATTTTTTTTTTTTAAGGAAAAAAAAAGGGGGAAAAAAAAAAAAAAGAAAAAGAGAGAGAAAAACGGTATCATCAGTCTCAGGCAATTGCTACACAGATATTTTAACCTTCCAGCAAAGCTCTGCGATGCACATTTGCCAAAACAACCCCCGAGGAAAACAAGCTACTCAAACACGGTCACCCCGGGTTCAAAGCTGCAAACGCGCCCCTGTCACCGAGCCCTGCCCCGGGGGCTCCTCCTGCCCTCGCTCCTGGGTGGGGGGGAAGCGCCTCGTTAGCGCCATAATGGTGGAATAATAGAGATAATATAAGTGATATAAACGTCCCCCTGCTGCTCGGGGCGGGCACACTGGGCCGGCGCTCCCGCTCGCTCCTGAGGGC
>VXAY01001842.1:87502-98790 GCA_013399855.1 Oxyruncus cristatus
GGGGGGGACACGGCGCAGGGACCGGCAGCCCGGAGAGCCAGCGCCTGCTCCAGCACAGGACACTTTTCCACACGGAAATTTTGTCCAGACAGGACAATTCCGCACGTTTTGTAATTTCCTTGGTTTTGTATATAATTGTCACGGATTTGAAACTTGCGCGTTTTGTAAAGAAAAGAACCGGTGGCTTGGGTGGTTATTTCGTCCTCGCCTCTCCCTCCTTGGCTTGTTGGGGGGGGAAGAGGGGGCTTGCCAGGATGGTGCCGTCACTGGTGGCCCTGCCAGTTCGTGGCGTGGCACAGGGACACCTCCAACCCAACTCCTAATTTCCAGCCTCATTAGCACCTCTGGCAGCGCTGGCACGCAGGCCTGGCCGCCTGCCCGGGGATATAACAGGTCAGCACCCGGCAGGATTTATCTCCTGGCAATGGGATGTGCTCGCCTGGAGTTGGAAATGTGGCACAGGGAGGGCTGAGGATGCTCCAGGCTGTGCCAGTCCCCAAAATGGGGATGGGTCTTGGCACCGAGCTGCTGGTTTGCCGCTGGTTGAGCTCACGCAAGTGCAAAAATACACCTTGAACGCGAAAATACGCCATAAATGAAAAAAATACACGATAAAGGCGAAAATAGACGATAAACGCGAAAATACACCATGAATGCTTTTCTCCTGGAAAAAAAACCCATAAACCTGGCTCAGCAGGGGCCAAGGGGGAACTGAGGCAGGGCCTGCAGCAGTGCCCTGGGCTGCGTCACAATTGCAATTAGCCCCAGGGCAATCAGTGCCGCTCACCCAGAGCAGGGGGGGCAGGAGTCGCTGCTGGGGGCGGGTCTGGCTCCAGGCTTATTCATCACATGGTTGCTCGGCAGCTGGATCTAAACTGGGGCGTTCCGAGGGCTCTCCAAGCCAGGGACGGGTGTCACCAGGAGCCTTTTTTGGAGGGTGGGGGGCATGGAGATGCTCCGTCCTCCCCCCCCGCCTCGGGGGCTGCATCCACGCCCTGGTGTGCAGCTCCTGGGGGGTGCCATGGGGGGGTTGGCAGAGGAATCTCCCCCTCCAGGTGCCGGGTGAGGGGGCCAGCCCCGGGTCAAGGCGGCGGCGGGCGCTTTGCAGCCGGCTTGGCTGTCCCTCCTCCAGCCGGGATTTGCACACGAATCCCGGGCGCTCCACACGATCCGAGGCCACCGGCTGCCGCCAGCGCCGGCCACACGCCGGGGTCACCCGCCCCGACCCCCGCCCCCGACCCGGAGGAGGATGGCAGCCGGCGAGGAGAAACGGCACCTCCTGAGCGAGGGCGCAGCAGGGTAGGGGATGCCCGGCGGGGCTGGGGGATGTTGGGTCCCTCTTCTCCGTGGAGCTCCAAAGCGGGGTCTCCTGGAGACACCTGGCCAGGGAAGTGACCGGGGGTGGGCGGGGTGCGCAGTTCAGGGTCTAACCCCCTCCCCAAAATCCCCGCGGGTCCCCGACCACCCCTTCGGCCGGCAGGTCCTACGCGGGGGCTGAGCAAAAGGCCGGGCACAGCTCGGCGCAGGGGCAGGCGCCCGCCCTGGAGCTGGGGACGCGGCACGGGCAGCACTGCCACAGCCGGGGGCCCGACGGCCACCCCGGGCGGCAGCGGCGGGCGCGCAGGAAGCTCTACCTGGCCGCTGGCATCTGCCTCGTCTTCATGGTGGGGGAAGCCGTGGGTGAGTGGTGGGTGCGGGGTCCCGGGGGGTTGGTCCCTGTGGGGTCACCCTCAGGGTGACCCCTCTTGGCCGGATTCCCTGCTGTGGGTGCGGGCAGGGGTCCCTGTGGGGTTTTCGGTGGGTCGAAACACACAGTGGGGCCCCCGCCGTGGCACGGGGTGAGCTGGCCTGTGCCAGCCTCGGGGCGGGGGGGCCCCCCCNGGTGAGCTGGCCTGTGCCAGCCTCGGGGAGGGAGGCCACCCCGATGTCCCCACCGGTGTCCCCTCTCTGCAGGGGGGTACCTGGCACACAGCCTGGCCATCCTGACGGACGCAGCCCACCTCCTGACGGACTTTGCCAGCATCATGATCAGCCTCTCTGCACTCTGGGTGGCCTCGCGCCCGCCCACAAAAACCATGAACTTCGGCTGGCACCGGGCAGGTAACGGGGTGGCACCACCATCCAGCTCCCAGGAACCCCAGGGAGCGCTCAGAGCATCCCAGGGTGCTCTCCCCATTGGGACGGGTGCTTTGGGGTGTTCTGCAGGAGCCCTGGCAAAGCCCTGGCATGATGAGCAGGGTAGGGCAGAGGCAAGGAGCAAGGAGCATCCCCAGGGATGGGTGCTGGGTGCCCATCCCACACCCCGATGCTGCTGGGGAGCCCGGAAGGGAGCTCAGGTTTGGCACAGTGGCGAAGCAACAATATGGGATGGGGGGGGGGTGTCTCTCCACAGAGATCCTGGGGGCCCTGCTCTCCGTGCTCTCCATCTGGGTGGTCACGGGGGTCCTGGTCTACCTGGCAGCCCAGCGCCTGCTCTCAGGTGACTACGACATTGAGGGTGGGGTCATGCTCATCACCTCCGCCTGTGCCGTGGCCGTCAACATCGTGTACGTACGGCCAGCTGGCTCCTGCCCTCCCTAGGTGTCCCCTCCCGGTGCCTGGTGGCCCCTGGGGGTGTCACCACCGTCCTTCCTGCCCGCAGGATGGGGGTGGCTCTGCACCAGACAGGGCACGGGCACAGCCACGGGGCAGCCGGCGAGCAGCCCAGCGCCAGCGTCCGCGCCGCCTTCGTCCACGTCGTGGGGGACCTGCTGCAGAGTGTTGGTGTCCTCATCGCGTCCTACATCGTCTTCTTCAAGGTCTGGGTGTTACTGGGGGCAAAGGGGATGCCTGGGGACACGGGGACAGTGTCTTCATCCGGCCCTGGCCAGACAGAGGGGTGAGACGGAGACAGAGGGGTCTCTGTCTCTGACGGAGATGTAGGGGTGAGACGGTGTCCCCTGCCTGCTGGTGCTGTTGGGGGTTTGGGGTGAGGTGATGTTTCCAGAGAGGCCTCACCCTCTCCCACCCTCCCCAGCCCGATTACAAGTTCGTGGATCCCATCTGCACCTTCCTCTTCTCCGCCCTGGTGCTGGGGACAACGCTGACCATCCTGCGCGACGTCCTCCTCGTCCTCATGGAAGGTGGGGACCCACCGGGAGTTTGGGTCTGGGCCGTGGGGTCACCCCTGGGTGCCGTGGTCCCCGCCCCTGCAGCGCCCGTGGCTCTCCCTCCTTCCAGGGACCCCCAAAGGGATGGATTTCAACGCGGTGCGGGAGGCGCTGCTGGCGGTGCGGGGGGTGGAGGCCGTGCACAGCCTCCACATCTGGGCGCTGACGGCGGCACAGCCCCTGCTCTCGGTGCACATCGCCATCAGTGAGTGTCCCAAGCGGGGTCCAGGGGTCACCCACACCCCCACGTCCCTTCCCTTTCCATCCCAACACGGGGTGGGGGGTCGGGGCTCACCCACGGCCCCACAGCCCCTCCCTCGCTCCCCGCAGACGCCGCCGCCAGCGCGCAGGAGGTGCTGGAGGAGGCCAGCTCCCGGCTGCAGGGCACCTTCCACTTCCACACCACCACCATCCAGGTGGAGAGCTACTCCGAGGAGATGAGGGACTGCCGGGAATGCCAGCCCCCCCGCGACTGACTCCTCTGCTTGTGTCCCAGGGCAAACTTCGTATGGGTGGAAAATAAAGCAGAGCACACGGGTGTTGGGTCTGGCATCGGGGCGTTATCTCTGGTATCTGTAGGAACCAAGGGCAGACCCAGGGCTGTGGAAGCTGGAGGGCAGCAGCTGTTGGAAGCCAGCAGCCTTAATACTCCCTGTTTCTATTCAGCTTGGGGTGTAAGGCAGCTAAAACACCCCTTTTCCCTTCTCCAGGGAGTGCTGAGAGGCAGTGGGGTGCTGGAGTGCCTGGTGCTGTGGACAGACCCATCCAGGCTGGGGGAAGGAGGACACACTGGCCTTGCTCTCGCCTCTTATCACTCCTCTGTTTGCCCTCGGGAGGGGGAAGGACCCGCCCTCCCCGCGGGGCTGGGGGAGCTGTATGTGCAGCCGGGAGCCGCTCGCGTCCTTCCCAGGGTGCCAAACGCGCAGGGGATGGTGCACTCAAACTCCAGCGCTCCCAGCGCTCCCCCACGTTCTACAGCCACAGACTCTGCCTCTCCGCCCTCCTTTATTGCACTGGTAAAAACCCAATAACGAGTAAAACCCCGTTAGCAGCAGCAACCGCCTGCTCCCCGAGGGCTCCGCGCGCCGGGAGCAGGGCGCCCGGGGCACCCCGGCAGCCCTCAGGGTCTCTCCAGGCGCGGGTATTTCTTGCGCAGGACGGAGACCTGGTCCTTGAAGAGGACGGGGTCGAGGCGCAGCTGGGAGGACACCAGGGGCATGTAGCCAAACCAGTCCACCAGCTGGTTGAGGCAGTCCTGCCGCTGGGAGAAACGCCGGCTGCCGGCCGCCGCCGCCGCGCCCTTCGCCTTGGCAGCGGGAGAGCGCGGGCGTGAGGGGCTGCCCTCCCCGCTCGGGGGGGTGCCCTCAGCCCCGTCCCTGCACCCTACCTGCTGGGGCACCGTGTCCTTGTGCTGCTTCCTCTGGGCGACCTTGATGGGCGGCAGCTTGGTGGCGGCGGCCACCAGGGCGTTCATCAGGATGTCCTCGCAGGCGGCCAGGCCGTCCACCAGCTCCCGCAGCCCCGCCGGCAGGTACTCGGTGAAGAGGCTGTGGTAGTACCTGGGGAGGGGGCGAGGTGGGAGGCAGGAGGTGGCCGAATTCCCCTGCCCACCGGCCCCATCCCCGGGCGGGTACCTGTGGTAGAAGGCGGCGGCGGTGACGACGATGGAGAGCTCGTTGGTCCATTTGGAGGTGTAGCCCCAGCGCCCCTGCTCGGGGTCCCAGAAGTGGCTCAGGGCGGGGAAGCCCACGATGCGCTCGGGGAAGCTGCGCCACACCACGAAGGCAAAGTCCACCTGGCACGGGGTGGGGGGACGGTGTCACCCGCTGTGGGTCACCCACTGCCGCCCCTGCCTTCTCCCAGGGGGTATATGGGGACATGGGGACAGCAGGCACTGCTCCTGCCAGCCCCGTGAGCATCTGAGGGGCCAGGGACCGTGGTGCCCGTGGCCTCACCTCGCTGGTTGAGAGGCTGGTGTGCTCGTCCAGGCTCAGCACTGCGTCCGTCTGGATGGCCGTGTAGGGGAAGAAGCGGTCACTGAGCTGTGAAGGGGGGAAAGACAGCTTGGGCTGTGCCATGGGGTGGGTGTCCCAGCTCCCTGTGTGCATCCCAGCTCCCTGCCTTGCATCCCAGCTCCTCTCACCTTCCTCCTGCCCTGGATGATGGTCAGAGGCACGGTGGTCTGCGGCCATTTCCCACTTGGTGGTGGTGGCTTCTCACAGCTCCACAGCACCAGGATCTGCAGCGGGGAGGACAGGTGTTGTCTGCTCATCCCAAAACCACCTCGTGGCAGTTCAGACCAGGATAAACCTCCAGGTGGTCCCCCCTTCACCCAGGGGGGGGCTGGGGGTACAACTCTGCCCACCTAAGGTTGACACCATCAGCCACCCCCTCCCACCCCTAAACCCCTCCATCCCCTTCCCAACCCATGGGACCCTGCCCCATCCCTCCTGCTGGATCCCTGGGAGCTGCACCAGGTACTGCAGGACTCAGCTCTTCCCACCTGGGCACAGTATTGGGATCCTGAGACGGCTTGGATGAGCCTGAGGATGGGCTGGGAGAGGGAACCCGCTTGTGAGACCACCCGGATGAAGGCCGTGAACTTCTCGGGGGGGCTGGAGCCTGAAAAAAAGGGTGTGAGAGAGGACAGACGTTGTGGCAGGCACTGAGTTTGCCGTGCTCAGCTGGGGACAGGTGGGGTCCTACCGTGCTGCAGGTAGTAGAAGGGAAAATCCCCGGGGTGGGTGGAGAAGTCGGGCAGGACCAGGAGCCCCCCAGGCAGCGTGTTCCAGAGGAAGCGGGAGCGGGAACGGTGCGGAGACAGACGGTCCTTGATGATCTGCCAGAGGCCGGAGTGATGTTCCCAGCACCCTGCTTGTGACCCTGGGAGCTGTGAGGGGAAGTTCGGGGCTGGGGGGCTCACCTCCAGCGTGGTGTGCACGATCTTGTCCACAGAGGAGAAGTATGCATCCCACAGGAACTGGGTCTGCTGTTGGAAAGCCAGTACGCGCTCCGGGTGGATGCAGCGGATGGCAGAAGGGATCTGTGACGGCAGGGGGGGGCTGGTTTCTCCTCTCAGCACCCCCAGCCACCCAGCAGGGCTCCTCGCCTCCCCCACCTCCAACCATCCCAAGAGAAACCCCCCTGCTCGCAGCCAAGGATGCTGTGCCACCACTCCACTGTGGTGCTGCACCTCCTCTCCCTGGAGCAGGATCTGGCCCAGGACCTCCAAGGGTTTGAGTCTGGAATGGGTCTTGGTCGCCCTCCCAAGATGAACAATGCCCCGGGGCTGCAGCTGGAATGGGACCCCTATTCCAAGCTGGATGAGACTCTCCTCATCCATCTATGTGAGAGATGCCAGATTTGGCTGCAGGGGTTTCACCCCCGGACTTGGCTGGGGGCTCCACCACCACTGGAATTAAGATTTGGGGTCCCCTGTGCCCGGAGCAGGGCAGGATCCAGCCACAGTACCTGCAGCAGGAGCCTCTCACTGCCCACGACAGCAGCTTTGCCCCAGTCGATGGCCTCGGCGAAGGGCAGCTCCCAGCCGTCACTCAGCAGCACGGGGATGCAGGCGGCCTGTGGTGGGACCCCACAGGGCTGGGACAGAGCCTCCCGGACCCCGAGGAGGTGGTCCCCTGTCCCCCTGCCCACCCTGTACCTGCAGAGCCTCCAGGAAGCGGAAGGAGCCCAAGCGCCTACCCCGGGGCACGATGCAGAAGGTGGAGTTGTGCAGCAGCTCCTGGTAGTCGAACCTGGGGTGGGAGATGGGCTGGGGGTCAGGAGTGGCCCCCAGTCCCATTCCATGAGCACCCTGGGGGTCTCACTTGCACTTGGGGTGTGTGGGGCCAACCTAGGGAAGCGTTAGGGTTTATTTGGGCTGATTTTGGCCCTGAATTTCCCCGGCTCCACGGGGCTGGTGGAGCAGACACGCCCCGGGTGATGTGCCACCCTTAACAGGACAGGATCCCGGTGCCTACAAAGGCATGACCCTGCTCCCCCCACCACCGCCGGTAGTGAAACCCCACACAAAGCCACCACCCGAACCCCCAAGCCCGAAACTGCGGCGACTCCTGTGCCGTGCCCGGGCTTGCCGGGCAGGACCAGCCCTGCCTGCCCCAGCAGCGTTCGGCGGGAGGGGTGGGGGCAGCGGGGGCAGCCAGCGTGGCCCCCCCCCGGGCCGGGCTCGCCCGTGGGGCTGTGAAAGCCCCTTCTGTGCGGTGCTGGGGAGAGGCGCGTCCGCTGCCGGGTCCCCGCGACCGCGCCGGAAAATCCAATATTGACTCTAGGTCGGGACAGACCCCGTCTGTTCCTGCCCGCGGGGAGGGAGGGAGGGACGGGGCCAGCCGGGCCCTGGATGGGCTGGGGCGGGATGTGCGTGGTCCGGCTGCGGGGGTGGGAGACCGAAGAGCTCCTTGAAGGGTGCTGGTCCGCAGGAGGAAGGGTGTCCCTGCGGTGGGAGCGCGGTGCCGGCGCCAGCCTGGGGGTTGGGGATGTGTCCCCTCTCAGTGCCGGAGCAGCCTGGGGCATCCCGGCGCTCTGGGATGTGGGAAATCATCCCCGGTGCCAGGGCACAAAGTTTCACAGTAAAACCCACCTCTGGTCAAACTGTGCCAGCGGATGCCAAAAGCCTGGTTAGTGCACCCCGACTCGTTGACACCCAACACCCAACAGGAGGGGCGACGGCGGCCCGAACAGCACCCAGACCTCCCCCCCGCCATGAAACCACAGCAGTGACAGCCACATCCCCGGGGCCAGACACTGCTGCCACCTGCTCCTCGGGGACCCCAGACCCAGCCACGACTCCCAGCACCTCCGGGGGGCCATTCCCACCGCCGGGGCTGGGTGGGCAGCGGGACGCATCCCGGGGGGCAGCCTCCCCTCTGCAGCAGTGTCGTGGGGAGGCTGGCGCCGGCCGGGCTGCGGGGCCGAAACCTCCCGATGGAAATACTTCGCTCCTGACGCTGCTGCGGTTTCCGGGCGATCGCGGCCGTCAGGGCTTCCTTGTTTTGTTAGGAGCCGGGACGGGCGCCCGCCGCGCTCCCTTCGCCAGGCCCCTCCGTGGCTCCGGCCGGGCACGGTGCCACCGGGGACCGTCGGCTCCAGAGAGCCTTTCCCAACCCGCTTGGATCGCTCCGAACTCGGGGCAGCCGGCGGCAGGGCTGGCCCGCAGCGCTGCCACAAGCCGCCCTTTATCCCAGCACAGAACCAGTCTGTTTCTGGCATCCCCCCCGCCCCCCGGGCTCGAGGAGGATGATGGAACCCCCGGCAAGGCCTTCCTCTGCTCCCCGCGCTGCCTCCACTGTGACAGCACCCGATGTCCCCAACACACCGTGCGAACGGGGCGGCTGGGGTCTCGCTTTGCCAGCTGTGGTGTGTCCCCTCCCTCCCTGCTGGCTTGTCCCCTGTCCAAGTCTGGGAACATCTCCCAGGGCAGGAGGGCATCAAGCCCCACGGGAGGTTGGGCAGAGCTGGCCCAGCGCGATGGAGACGCTGATGGCTTTTTGGCCAGTGTCCCACGGGGACGAGCAGGGCGGTGGAGGCTCGGGGTCACACAGGAGCAAGCTGCCCTGTGCCACGTGTTCCCCATCTATCTGCTGCCTAAAGCCATCCTGGGAGAGGTGTAAATCTCCCTGTATTTGCAAACAGCATTAGGGGATTACCTGGGTGGGCAGACAGGGGGGGATTTCTCATCCCACTGCCCCTTGGCACGGCGCGGGGCTGACCTTGGGGCCTCCATCCCGTCAGCCCCATCACCCTGCAATTCCCCGTCCCAAAAAGATCCTGCTGCAAGGGCTGACCCTGCTGGGCTGGTGGCACCCACCAGACAGGGCCACACAGAGTGTGACCCATCCTGGGGCCGCAGCTAATCCCGGTGCCAGCACCCCAGCTCCACTTTTACCTCCCAGCACCTCCTAAGACGCTTTGAGGATGATGCCCAGCGTGTCCTCTCCCCATCTGCTCTCCGACAGGGTGGCTGTGGGATGTCCCCAGGCAGTGGGATGGGGACCTGCCCATGGCTGGCGGATTGGGGTCTGTGTTTTCCAGCCCTGGATTTGGCAGCTGGTGATGGGTCCCAAGGAGCAGGATAGGGAGATGAGGAGCTGCCGTGTGTCCTCGCCACATAGAAACCCCCCCAGACTCCCAAAACTTTGTCCCCCCACTTTTTCCATCACACGCAGCTGCCCCCACGTCCATTAGTGATGGAGGACACACGGGGACCCCCGCCCACCACCACACTGCCCACAGACCCGGCAGTTTTGTGGGATTTTCAGCAGAGCCAGTGAGGGGGGATGTTTCGGGCTCATCTCCAAGAGAAACGTTTATGTTGAGGGAGGGCAGGGGGGGTTGGGGGGAGAAGAAAAGCGTCATTCATCAGTGTTGGGGAAAAGGGAAATCGTATTAGAGGCGGTGGCAGCGATTGCAGATAAGAGCCGCTCTCACCAGATTACTCCAACTTCAATGCAGACCAGGAAAGCCCTGAGCACTCAGCGCCTTGCTCCCCACCGAGGCATGAAACCCTCATCTATTTTTGGGAGAGCCCAAAACCTCCCTCCCTGGAGGTCCAGCCGCCAGAGGCAGGCGCGCAGAGAGACAGAAACATTTGCGGGGTGTCCCAACTCCCCCCCCAGACCCACGTTTCACGCCCCGTCTCCAACTCACTTTTCGTAGTCGACGTTATCCTTGTCGCAGCGCGTGTCCTTGTGCTTCTCCCAGTCCTTGCCGTGCTTGCAGGTGGTCAGGGAGATGATGTCCTTCCCGTTGTGGATGTGGTGCAGGGCGTTCCGGGTGCCGGAGCCGATGCCGGTCAGGTACCGCTTCCCCTTGAACACCAGCAAGTACTTCTTTTTCGGGGGCACCGAGTCCCGATACAACCACCCCCTCTCCCCGCCGCGCTGCGGGTGGTCCTTGGAGAAGAGAGGGATGGAGACGTCAAAGCCGGGCCGGAAGCTCTCGGTGTCAAAGCTGGCCTTGGCCAGGATGGCCTGGCCGATGTCGAAGCCCAGGTCCCCGGTGTAGTTGGGCCAGGTGCCCGAGTAGAGGTTGAAGATGAGGTGGTTCCGGCCGCCATTCCAGAGCGGGAAGCCGCGGATTTTCTCGTCGACGTCCCGGACGTACTGAGCCGAGAGGTGGTCGCGGTCCAGCGTGTCGATGCTGAGGATGAAGAGGCAGGCTTCCTCGGCCTTCGGGGTGTAGTAGCGGGAGCGCTGGATGGAGGCGAGGATTTTGCCGTAGCCCTCCGAGATGGGCTGGTCCCTCTCCCGGGGGTAGGTGAACACCTTGAAGCCGTTCCTCTCGCACCTGGAGAAGTCGAAGCAGGATTCCATCCGGCACCCGCTGCTCTTGTAGACGCTCAGCCACGCCGCCCGCCGCTCCCGGGGGGACAGCAGGGAGGGGTCCCCATCCCTCTGGAGCTCCTCGGGGTCCGCAAAGTTTTTGAGGAGGGACCGATCCGTCCAGCGGGGCCAGTTCCTCCGGGCTTCGGCTTTCCTCCCAGAAAAGAAGGCGAAACGGCGCAGCTGGTCTCCTCCAAAGAAAAAAATCAGGAGCCAAGAGGCAAGGAAAGTCAGGAAAATGTATTTCTTCCTGGTCTGCATAGGTTCACGCACAGCCCCGGCTCCTCATCGGGCTCAGACGGGAGTCCGGTGGAAAGGCCAATGTCCCAAACCCCAGGTGGGTGGTGGGACAGCTCCCAGCCCCCAGGTGTTGTCCTGTGCCCTTGCAGTCCGTGACAAACCCCACTTGCTGCCCCCTCTGCCCAGGGCTGTGCTGGTTTTTCGGGGCCGCCCGGCTCTCTGGCCGCGGAGCAGAGGTGTCCCAGCCGCTCACTTCTCCGGGCTCCCGTGCCGCGACAATGACATTTCCATCGCTTGGCTCAGCTTCAAATCCCTGGAGAAGGGGAGAGGTCGCGCCGTCACCGTCCTGTCGCCGCCAACCCTGTCACCGCAAGGAGCCACACACATCCCTGCGGCAGGACCCCCCCTCCCCAGACCCCTGGGAATAAAAACCTGGGAATAAACCCTCCCGCTGCCACCGGAGCCCCCCTATCTCCAACTGCTCCTTCCCTGCCCGGTCCCCCCGTTACCTTCTGGGACACGCAGCCCCGGGTGGGGGTCGGGCCGCCGTGCCCCGCGGTGC
>VXAY01001842.1:101451-116330 GCA_013399855.1 Oxyruncus cristatus
ACTAGGAGCTGGGGGACACTGGAAGCTAGAGGGCACTGGTAGCTGGGGAACTACTGGGAGCTGCGATGGTAACTGGGGGCGCTGGGGGGAGCACTGGGAGCTGCAGGAAGGGCTCCGGGAGAAGGGCACTGGGAAGCACTGGGATCTGTAGTTCAGCTGCGCATACTGGGAGGTGTAGTCCGAGGACCCAGCGCATACTGGGAGCTGTGGTCCTTGGGCAGGGCCGTGCTGGGAGTTGTGGTTCCCCAGCCCCGGGCGCTGCAGGAAGCTGTAGTTCTGCACTGGGGGGGGGGGGGGGGTAGTGTGCAGAGCATCCTCACTGCCAGCCCCCAACCCAGCCGCACCCAGCACCCAGCACCCGTGGCACAAAGCTGGGGGTGGATTGTGGGGTTCCCCTTCTTAGGGGGCGGAGATGGGGGTCCCTCGAGATGCCCAGTGGCTCCCGTGGGTGTCACCCCCTTGGTTGCACACCCCTGGTGTCACCCCAGCTCTGCCTCCCCCAGCCCTCGTGTCCCCGAGTAGGGGACAGGGACCCTCAGCGGGGTGGGCTTGGGGCAGGGTCTGCCCCACCGTCTTGCTCTGGCAGCTCCCGGGACAGCAACTGGGGGGTTTCATCCCCGAGCAGCCCTGAGGGGCTGTGCCCCTGGGAATTCGAGGAGAGGGGGGAAACTGGGAGCCTCATTTCTCCACTTGCTGCCAGTGGGTTTTGCTGGCGCGGCGCTGGGGGGCTGCCCGGGGTCTGGGCAATGGCAGAGGGGGGAGGGAAGGAGGAGGGAGCGAGTCGGGGTCCCCCTGGGAGGGGACAGACGCTGACCCCGTGTCTCTGCCCAGGCTCGGCCCTGGCAGCATGGGGGGCATGCTGGCACTGCCCCAGGGGAAGGGACCTCACCACGTGGGCTGCACGGATGTCATGGTGGGCCACACGCGGCAGGTACGGGGCACAGGGATGGGGACGGGGACAGGGACTGGGATGGGAACGGGGACAGACTTCCACGCAGAGCGGTGCGGCCGCAGCCAGCTGGTTTCGCTGAGGACACGGCCACCACTCTGTGTGCTGTCCCCAGTGTGTCCCCCTTTCCCTTCTCTCTCTCAGGGGCTCTTCCTGCACCTCTTCTACCCCTGCCTGCTCCGGGCAGGGGCCTCGGAGCCGCTCTGGATCCCGCGCTCCGAGTACTGCGCCGGGCTGGCTGACTTCGCCCTCCGGCGCCGCTGGTGCTCAGCCCTGCTCAGCATCACCATCGGTGAGGGGGGTCATCCCCCACCCTGGGTGCTCCCCGTTCCTTAGGGACCCACTCCCTAATGTGGGTTCCTCAGGGAACCACTCACCCCCTGATTTGGGTTCCTTAGGGACCAACTCCCCGAGCAGAGCTCAAGCCCATCCCCTGTGCTTGGCTGGATGCTACAGGCAGGGCTGGAGCTGAGCAGGGACCTGCTGCAGCAGGTCCACTGCCCGTGTCCCGTGTTTCCTTGGGGTTTCTTCTGCCCATGTCCCCCCTTTCCTGGGGGTTTCTCCTCCCCACAGGCTCCTGCAGAGTTCCGGTGAGCTGGAATGGGCCTTTCAAACCCCACAGTGGTGGGTACCCCCTGATCATCTTCTCCCACGGCCTGGGAGCCTTTCGGTAGGATGAGCCCTGAGCAGGGCTGGGGTGGGGATTTGGGTGTCCAGGGCTGCCCTTGGCCCTGCTCAGACCTGCCCTGACTCTCCTGGTCTCCCTTGCAGGACCCTGTACTCCTCTGTCTGCACGGAACTGGCGTCCTGGGGCTTCGTGGTGGCAGCGCTGGAGCACAGGTGGGCACCCTGGTCCCCCCCCAGATTCGGCTGCCGTGCCAGGGCTGGTGGGATGTTGTGCTCTGGGGAGTTGCTGGTACCCCCACGACATGGCCACCTTCCCTCCTGCCCCTGCAGGGACCACTCTGCCGCCACCACCTATTTCTGCACTGCAGAGGCGGGGAGAGAGGAGTGGATCCCCTTCCAACGGGTGCCCCAGGGGCAGAAGGAGTTTTATTTCAGAAACAAGCAGGTACCGGGGTGGGAGGGGTTCAGGGTGGGCGTCGGGGAGGTGTGAAATCCCTCCTGCATCCCTGGGGTCTTCGTCTTGTGCCCTTCCCGGTCCCGTATCGCTGCAATGCCGGGGCCGAGCTTTCTCCTCGGAGATGAGAACAATCCGTTCGACCTGTTTCTCCCTGCGTTCATGGGGTCTGTCTGTCCGGCTCCAGCTGACCCTGGCAGGAGCCAGGCTGGGCTTTGCCACGTCCCTGGATAATGTCCCCTGCACCCCCAGGGAGAGCCGGGCTCCGTGCCCAGCCCAGCTCCGCACCGGCTGCCGGGTTTGTTCACGCTTGGATTTTTGTCTCTCCGGGATTATCCCGGACAGCTGCTTGCTGGGGAGCAGGAAGGTTTCCTGCTGAGCCAAGTTTCCCCCCCGCCCCGCCTCTGTTCGTTTCTGCCTCATTTAAAAGGACAACAGCGAAGTGAAGATTAGTATTAGGAAAACTCCCCAGGACCCGCGGTGGTTGGAGGTGCTTTTGGCAGCCTTAAATCACCTCCCAACCTGTTATTTTTGCGTGTGCTCTGTCTCACGGCCCATTGCACAGACAAGGGAAACAGTTTTCTTATTAAGACGAACCTGTGAGTGTAAATGTTGAGGGTGAGTGAGAAATAAATGATAAACAGAGGGAAATAGCTGCCAGTTCAACCCCCGTTACGGCATCTGTGTTAGGGGGAGCAGGAGGGAGGTTTTCAGCGGAGTTTTTTTTTGTCAGTTGTCACCTTAAATGTGCACGGCCAACAGCGCCGGTGTCCTTAGAGGAGCACGAGGACGTGGTCCCAAAGTGGCCCAGGGTCAGGGCATCCTCTCCCAGAGTTGTTTGGGTCCTGGATGGAGCCCCTGAGCTGGGCTTTGGGGGGACGCCCAGGTTTGCTCCTGGCAGCTGGGCTGGGGTGGGGGGTCTGGGCTCCCCACAGAGGTTTGGACTGGTGGGTGGCTTCAGCAAGCTCGGCCAGGGGGCAGCAGGGGAGGATCCTGGGTTCTCACTTCCCTGCTTCCCCCCCAGAGCAGAGGCTTTTGCTCGTCTCCAGCCGTCTCCGCTATCAGAGTAACCAAATTAAAAGCAAACAATAAAAGGAAACCATTCCAATAAATCCACTGCATCCCTGTGGGAGCCGCAGCCTCTCACTTGCTTTGACGTTTGCTGTAATTCAGGGAAAGCCCTGTGGGGTCCAAGCACTGGAGGGACGAGCGTGGGTGGGCACTGAGGGGAGGATCTGACCCCAAATCTGGGGACCGGAGGAGCTGGGCTAACCAGGGGAGGGGTGTCTCTGGCTGCCAGGTTCATCAGAGAGCAGAGGAGTGTGTGCGAGCGCTCCGGCTCTTCAGGGACATCGCCAGTGGAAGATCTGTCCTGAACATCCTTCACCAGGACTGGGATCTCTCCGTGCTCAAGGTACCCGGGTCTGTCTGTGCCGAAGGACCTGCTGGGGGATCGGGTGGGGATGGGGGGGCCCGGGTTTCCTTTGGTGGCAGGATCAGCCCTTGCTGCCTGAGACTTTTCCTCCTGGGACAGGCAGGGTCGGTGCAGAGCCGCAGCTTTCCACCTCTCGGTTTCCTGGAGCCTCTCTTCCCCTTCCCTGCCCCGTGGATGCTGGGAAGCCAGGTCCCCCCTCGCAGCGGGACTTTGCTGATCTTCCCTTGGCTCTTTCTTCCCCAATTAGGGACCTCCTGCAGCCAGGTTTGGGCACAGCCTTCTCCTTTTTTGCAGGACAACATTGATCTGGCCAAAGCGGCCGTCATGGGCCACTCCTTTGGGGGGGTGACAGCGGTGCTGGCCCTGGTGAAGGAGCCCAGCTTCAGGTAGGCCACGGCAGGGATGAGGAGCTGCCGAAGCTCCGGGGACACGTGGCTCATCCCGCTGGGAAGGGAAGCCGTGGTGGGTGTGTCCGTCCTGCCGCAGGTGCGCGGTGGCTCTCGACGCCTGGATGTTCCCCCTGGAGAACCTGCTGTACCCAGAGGTGCCCAAGCCCGTGCTCTTCGTCAACACCGAGAGGTTCCAGACTCCAGAAAGCGTTGCCAAAATGAAGAGGCTGAGCTCCAGGAACAGCCGGACGAAGATTATCACCGTCCTGTGAGCTGGGGCTGGAGGGAGCACCTACGGGCTGGGCCCCGGCAGGAGAACCTCTCCCCAGCTCCCACTGAAGCACATCCCTTTGCTGTCCAGGGGGACCGTGCACGAGAGCCAGACTGACTTCGCCTTTCTCCCCGGGAAGCTCATCGGCCGCATCTTCGGGGCGAGGGGGACCCTCGACCCCAACGAGGGTCTGGCCATCACCAGCCGGGCAGCTCTGGCCTTCCTGCAGAGGCACCTCGGTACGGGTGGAGGGCACGTTGTTCAGGGGCTGGGGAGGGCAGGAGAGCTGCCCAGCTTGTGGGGGGCTGCGGGGTGGCCACTGCCTCGCTGGGCTTGGGATCGGTGCTTCCCACAGTGAGGGGGTCGGGTGGCTGCTCCTCTGTGACCCCTGGAGTCGGGCTGATGAGGCTGTGGTGACCTCCAAACCATCTGCGCCCCGTGCAGACCTGGAAGAGGAGTTTGATCAGTGGGATGACCTCCTGGAAGGCGTGGGAGACTCCGTTGTTCCAGAGGCACCGTTCTGCCGGTCCAACCTGTAGCCGCTCCGAGGTCGGAGCTCACTCCTTCTTTCCCAGAATGATCCGTGCAGGGGCCAGGAAGGGCAGGAGGGCCCATGGGGAGAGCAGGAGCAGGGGACTGTGCTCACAGGACGTCTGGTGACTGAGGTGCTCAGGGAACATGCCAGGAGAGCCCTCCCTGCTCGTGTGCCTGCATTGAGGGCTGTGGGGCAAAGGGAATAAAATCCGCAGGGATAAAGACTGGGTTGGCTGTCGTAGAGTCACAGACTGGTTTGGATTGGGAGGGACCTTAAGGATCACTTTGTTCCACCCCCTGCCGGGGGCAGGGACGCCTTCCACCAGCCCAGGTTGCTCCAAGCCTCGTCCAACCTGGTCTTGGACACTTCCAGGGATGGGGCAGCCACAGCTTCTCTGGGCAAACCTGTGCCAGGGCCTCACCTGGGCATGAGGTGAGAACCTTCCTGCACATGGGATGGGTGGGCAGTGATCCCTCGCTGGATCTGCTGCAGCTGGGGCACATCTGGCAGGAGCAGGGAAGGCGGTTGTTTGCTGTGGGTTGTGGGTGGTTCAACCACAGCCAAAAGATCCGGAATGGAGAGGTGCAGCATCGGGGCTCCAAGCACAGAAGAGAGGAAAATCCTGCCGTTGTCCTGGAAAGCTGGCCAGATGGCAGCCTCCACGCCTAAAATCTGGAGGGGGAGAGAAAGAAACAGCAAGCTGGCTGGAAGGAGGTGTCTCAGCAGCACAGGGATGTGAAGTGGGGACTGGGATTGGCCTCAGGGATGGAAGGAAAACAACCCAGCCTGGCTGTGCAGCATGAAAAGTGACCCATCCCGAGGAAGGGCTGAAGCTGGTGGAGCCGCACTGATTTACCCCACCGGGGCCCCTCCCCAGGGTCCTGGCTGGCACTGAGGTGGGAGAGGCAGCAGGGATCCCGGACACGCCGGCTCGGCAGCTGCCGGGAGCATCCCGGCTCCCGACGCACCATCTGCTTTTGCATTGTCCCCGCCGCGGTGCAGGATTCCAGCTGGGACACACCCGGCGGGGACGGCGGCGGCTCCGGCTTTGCTCCTTCTCCTGCCGTCTCCGAGAGAAGCTGCAGAGACAGCGCCTGGGGCTACACGGAGGCAGGATTTCCCCCGGGGGAAGGAAGGAGGGGAGGCCGGAGGGGGACGGGGTTTGGGTGGCGCCGATCCTCTCCTGGTGACAGTGGGTGACGTGGGTACCGACAAAGCCCTTTTCCAGGGGAAGAAAGGGAATGGAAAAGCAGAATTTCACTCCTCCGGTGCCTGGGTTGTTTGTGTCACAGCCACTCTCAGCCAAGGACAAGCCCTGGGGCTGAAGATGCTGCAGGATGATCCGGGATGGCCTCGGGGGAAGGCACAGTAGCAGGGAGGACATCCTTCAGCAGAGAGGGCATCACTCAGTCTCTCCTCCACTCCCCAGTGACACACAAAGGACTGATGTGAACTGGACCACAAGACCCTGCTGCTTCTGAGGCTTCCAGATACTTATTTTTTAAATGTTTTACACTGTTTGCAGCCCTGGGTTCAGGCTAGGGTGTGACAGCCCATGGAGACAGTCCTCTGCTGCGATGCTGGGGGTGGGTGGGGGACATTCAAGGTCGATGTGTGTGAGGAGTCGTGTGGCTGAGCCCAGGGGGGATGGATAGAGCCCATCAGGTCCCGTTTGAACAGTGAGAGACAGTGACTGGTGCAGAAATCAAATCCCATTTTCCTCCCGGAATCAGCAGGGCCGGGGATCTGCGCTGGCAGCCACAGGGGAGCAGCCCAGTGGTGGCACAGCTGAGACAGGCTATAAATTCTGCAAGACTCTTATGTAAAGGCTTTCAGAAGGGGGTGGCAGAAACAGACTCTTCTCAGAGGGTGTCTGACATCCATTAACCCTTCGGTTCATGGGAAGCTGCTTATTCCCAGCCCCAGGCACCTTCTGCCTGGCCCTTCATCCCTTTGCCCCCCCCCCCACTCCAGAGCCAACCAGAACCACTTTCCCAATTACTTTTGTGCCTCTGGAGGAAAATCTTGCCAGAAAGAGTTTGAAAACGGCCTGGGGTCACTCGGGCAGGGCAGACACCCTCCTCCCTCCGCCCCATCGGCCTCTCTCTGCTCTCCGTGGGATGTGATGGCGCAGGAACCCTCTCCCCGGGCGTTTTCCTGATTCACTGACTTATTGCATCTGCTTTAAAATCCAGCCTGGAGCCACCTCTTCAGGCAGGCTCCCTCCCAAGCCGTGCTTTGCTCCAGATCTCCACTGCACGCTCCAGCCTCGGGGCCCGGCGGCAGCGTGTGTGGAAGATGTGGCACAAATCCCAGCAGAGCACACCAGGAAGGGGTTTTCCCTGACGTGGTTTTAATCCCAGCCGGCATCCAAGCCCCCCGCATCCAGTGGGGTGGGGGAGAGAGTCGGAATCGTGAGGAAACTCGTGGGCTGACACAAAGACAGTTTAACAGGGAAAGCAAAAGCTGCGTGTGTGCAAGCAAAGGAAAGCCAGGAGTTCATTCCCCACTTCCCGTGGGCAGGCAGGGGTTCAGCCACTGCCTAAGGGTGACTTGGGGAGGGCAAATGCCATCGACTGCCAGTGTCCCCCCTGCCTCCTTTTTCCTCCCACTTTATATACTCAGGATGGGCCGTATGGGCTGGGATGTCCCTGGGGTCAGGCAGGGTCAGCTGTCCCAGCTGGGTCCCCTCCAAACCTCCTGCGCATCACTGGGGGCGACACAGGGAGCAGGAAAGGCCTTGGCAGCAACAAAAACAACAACAAAACATCCCTGAATTATCAACCCTGTGTTCAGCACAAACCCAAACACAGCCCCAGACCGGCCACTGTGGAGGAAGTCAGCTCTACCCCGGCCACAACCAGCACATCCCCACGTCCCAGCTTGCTGGGACTGCTCTGCTGGAAAGGAAGGGGCTGGGACAGGTCTGTTGGTGCTTCCCAGGCCGGCCATAGGCAGAGGCTGAACATCAGTCCCTGCCACTTGCCCGGGGCCAGCGACCAGAGGGGACAGCCCTCCACTCTTTGGCGTGTCCCAGGCTGCTCCAGGCTTGCCTGTGCCGCACTGGGAGGTTTTCTGGCAAAACAAAAAGCAGGAGTTGAGGGCTATCCCAGGATGTGATCTGCCACCGCAGCCCTCCAGCACCAGCTCTGGGCCGGTCGTGTCCTTCCAACCCAAAGGTTTGGGTTTGAATGTGAACTAGAATGCTTTATACCCCTAAATCCGGGCGGATTTTCTTTCTCAGGGAGCATGGGAAGGAAACACCGGCTCCCTTACATTGTGGGGTGGGCCCTGGGAGCACCAACCTGCAGGTTGGCCATGCCCTGCCCTGGAGGGATGTGTGTTGGAAGGGCTCACTTCCAGCCAAGCATTCCAGTGTGTCAGCTCCGCTTCAATATTCAAACTGGTGGCTTTAAAAATAAATAAAAAAAAAACCCCAAACAAAACCCACCAAGCCAAACAACCCACCCTGCTGCCCATTTATATTCCCCTCACAGCTGTGCTTGCAGCAGGGCCGGGGTTATGAATGGAAACATTCCTCTTAACCCACAGGCTTATCCCTACGGAGCAACCTCCGCTCTCCAAACGGCCTCTTGCTCCGGAGCTTTCTGCCTCCCCGGCCTCAAATCCGTCAGTGCCGGCACAGACCCGTCTTGGAGCTCTTCCCATCTCAGAGCTGAGAGTCTTCTCCTCAACCTCCCCACCCCCAGCTCGTCCTGCCCGGGGCTCCCTCCCTCCTGGGAAGCCCCTTGCAGCCCCGGCAGGTCCCTCCCCATCCCGCCGCACATCCCTGCATCCAGCCGGAGTTCCCAGCCCCGGCCTTTCCGCAGCGTTTTGCTGCCGTGTGCAGAAAACCTCATTTTCTTCGATTGAAGCCTCCCCGTTGTTGATTTAATTAATGCAAATCGAGGCCTGTTAAACCTCCTTGTAATTACCGTAGCGCTGTAGTGGTGGTGGGGTGGGGTGGTGGTGGTGTTTTGTTTGGTTTTTTTCCTTTTTCTCAGTTTTTTTTTAAGGAAAGTAGTGAGGCCTGGATTCACAGCAGGCTGTGAAGGTGCAGGACCCTGCCAGCTGAGCTCAGTGAGTGCAGTGAGAACACACGAGCTCTGCCAGAGGAGCTCAGTGCCCAGTACCGGCCTCGAAGACCAGCGTGGACACACCTGCGGTGCTGACCCAAACCCTGGGCAGCACCTTCTTGAGCAGAATTCCTTGGATTGGTGAGTACACACTTTGGTTTTTGTGTTTGTTTCGGTTGGTTCTTGTTTCCGCTGGGAAATCAAAGCTTTGCTCCGGGCGTCGTTCCGAAGGAAAACCGAATTTCCTGATCTCCAAAGCGAGTTTTCACCGTCGAGCCCTTGAGCTGAGAGCCCCGAATGCTGCAGTGACGAGGGATCCAGCTCGGTGCTGCCGTCTTCCCAAGTTCCTCCCACGCTGGGATCTGGGGCAGGACAGGCCCTCGGGATGCAGAGCTGGGCACGTGCTTGCCCGGCTTCGATGCTCTGCGCTCCGGGTGTGGGGCTTGCCGAGTTCCCCGCCCTTCAAAATGCTACACCGTGGGCCGAGAGGGCTCCTGTTCCCTCGCCCAGCAGCACTGAGGGGACCTGGGGGGCACAAGTGGTTTTTCTGACAGCTTTTGCTCTGCAGCAGAAGCCCCATTTCGGGCTGGAGCGGTCTCTTGCTGACCTAGGGGTGATTCCTGAATAAACAGGGGAAAAAAGGACTGGGGAGGGAAACTGAAGTGCTGGAGGAGAGAAGGAGCTGTGTGAGCTCTCTCCAGTTCCAGGCTACTCTGAAAAAGCCGCTGAAACAGATTGAAATGGTTCATTTTGGTCAATATTCACCTTTCCCCCGTTTTAGGAAGGACAGGCTGAGCTCTGCTGGCTCCTGCCCTGCACCCCAGCGTGGGGAGAGGAAGAGCAGAGAGCTGGGCAAGGAGGAGACCCCAAATGTCTCATCCTCCTTCTTAGCCCTTCAGCTTGTATTTTCACTCCAGACTGAGCTGTGGGAAGGTACTGAGAGTGTCATCACCCCTCCCCGGGTGACACGGTGGCACTGGACACCCCAAACCACCAACTTCAGGCTGCCTTGTCCCCTTGTGTTGATAGTGGCTCTCTGATGTTTTATCACTCAAGGCCTTGGTCGGGGTTTGTTTGGGGGGCATTTTTTTTTTAATTGAAATTTTTTAAATTTAATTAAAATTTACGTTGCCCATTGCGTAAGGGCGTCTCTCTGGACGTGGATTTTGGTGTACAGCAGCAGTTTGCTGGCTTTATTGCCTAAAAGACAGGGGTGTTTTTCCACTGAAAGGGCTGTCTTTGTCTGCCCTCGCAGCCTGCAGTGGATGTGTCAGGTTCTTTTGTCTTTTAATTTATATATTGATCTATTACAGGCACAAATTAGCAGGGGGAAAAGGGATCAAACGGCAAGGAGCAAATGTTAAGTGCAGGTATTGTTTCCGTGCCGGTACTGCTGAGATTCCAGGGGAACTGAGCACAAAATTAACCCATTTTGGTGCAGAATTGTCGGTGGAGACGGGAGGGGAACTGCTTATTGTCCTGAGGGGACCTAAAAGGTGGAAACGCAAATCTGGACTCCTCAAACTGAAGTCAGAAGGTGCCGTGAACACCCACCACACACACACACACACACACACACAGCCCCCCCAGACTTGTTTCCTTGTCTCACAGATCCTGTGGGAAGGGGCATGTTTGGATGGGTTCTCACCCATAAACACCTGTAGAATTCCAGGGGGGAAAAATGGCTGTTGCTCCGGGCGGGTTGGGATCTCCTGCGTTCCCCTGGCGGGGGGAAGCGGGGGGGACACACACACACCTCAAAATCCTGCCTTTAGATCCGAGTTCAGCCCCGTGCCGGGTGTCTGGAGGACCCGGGCGCTCGAGAACTGCAAACTCACCTGCTCCCCAGGCAGCAGCAGCCCTCCTGAAAAATAAAAACCTGCTCCCACTCGGCTGCGCGCTGGTTTTTTTGCCGGGGGAAACCGCTCGGATATCACCTGGCCCAAGAGCTCTGCGCTGAGAATTATTGTCAGATTTGCCCTTCGTGGGAACGGGCTCAGTCTGGGGGGCTTTTACAGGCTCATTCATATTGTTTCTTTGATATTGGGGAAGTCCTATTCCTTTAAGAGGGTTTCCATCCCTGAACTCCTCCCATCGTGACACTTCCAAGCCACATTTTCGCTTGAAAGGGTGGGAGTATTTTTAACCATATCACGCCAGGGAAGTATTAATAGCACAAAGGACTTGCTGAGCTGCTGGTGGAGTTGAATCCGTGTTTTAAATTCAAGGAACTAATTAGGAACTGGGGAATAATTAGTGCTATACCCAGCTTTTCTTCCTCCTCCCCACCTTATTTTCAAAGACCCAAAGCAAATGCCTTTACGGGAATGTTCTATGGCTGTTGAATATTTTATGGCTTCCCCATGCATTGCTATTCCATGTGGTTGTCAGAATCACACCGTCTCCTTTGCTGCATCCCAGCTGAAATGGCTGACTCTGACACTTTTGAAATCTAATTAGTAACTCTTCTGTTGGCTCACACACCAAAGAAACCACCCCATAATCCCCTTTTTTTCCTGGGCTTCTCCCCGGCCCCTCGCTACCACGGGGTGATGCAGCTCAGAGCAGCGCAGTTATTTTTGAACCCCTGGTAGTGAGATGTTTACAGCCTTCCTTGAATAGCAAAGCTCTTGGTGCTCCATATGGAAATGCAAATTTGTGAGCTGCAGTTTGGAGCAGAGAGGGAAAAGCAGGGAGGACGCAGAGAAGTGGGTCGAGGCTCCTGGCTCGGTCGGGAGACAGGAGAGTGGGGAAGCAACGTGAGGAGATCTCCAGGACAGCTTCCAACACGTGTTTCTGGATGTAGGGGAGCTGGGAGCCAGCAACCACATGGATCTGTCCCTGTATTTGCCAGGAGAACACACCTGCACAGCAATGTCCTGCAGGATCTGCTGGTGCCAAGAAGGGAAAAAACCAGCTCTGAAACCGTCCCTGCTCGAGGGAGTGGCTGTGAGAGCTCTGCCTGGTGTGAAATCTCTGCTCTCTAATAATAGTTGGGCTTGTGCTGGAGCCTTTTCCTCACTCTTGCCTCTCCCCAGCCATCTGTCTTCAAGAAACTTGTGGAATTCATGTCACCGAGCTCCTATCCATATTTATCGGAGTGACAGGGACTGAAGCTAAAAGCTGGGGGAGAGGACCAGGCAGAGATACACAAGGAGTCTGAACATGTAAACCCTCATTTTCTTAGGGAACAAAGAATGTAAAACCTGCCAGAAGGCTGGGAAGGGAATTCTGCTGTTCCTTTGACCAGGCTGGGTCACAGGCAGACCTGTCTGGGGGAAAGACCAGATCTTGTTCAGCATCCTGAGGGTGAAGGTGCTCGTGCGGGGTACCACAGCCCCTGACCTTATTTTAGGGTCTGTGGCTGTTTCAGCATGCTTGAGAATTTTTTGGAAGGGGATCAGAGTTTTCCTGGAGCCTCTGTCTTTATTTCATTAGCAGCTTATGTTCTCCTTCTACTCCAGAGCCTTGTCAGCCCCCGTCACCAGAGTATTTGGGTATCGTGCAACGTGTGGCTGCATTTGAGGAGGTGAACGTGACATTTCAGGGTTATATTGCCCCAATATCAAAGCAATTAATATTTTCATCTCCCTTGCTGCAGGCGCAGTCGCCATCTGCTCTGAGCACTTTTACTTGTCTCATTTGAAGGAGGAATTAACAGATTCGAGCGATTTTTTTCAAGGAAAAAACCTGGCAGTGGAAGCCAGGAAACCTTTCTGATTTGAAGAAAAAATTAAATTACTTCCAACGGCTCATCGGCAAGTGCAAATTTATTCTGAAGGGAACATTTTCTTTACGGTGTTTTTCAGCATAAATATAGTATCAGCCTAAACACCTCTAGTAAACAAATATCAATTACCTTAAACGTTTCTTGCCTGTGGAAAGGCTTTCATTGTGAGGGAGACACTCCCTGAAAGTCTTGTTTTATCCTTCAATTCCGTGGAGAACTCGGCTGCATTTGGATTAAAATGCAGTTTTATCTGAAGACCAGTGAGACCTTCGTGGCCACTGATTTTCCTTGCAAGGCCTTTGTTGGGTAAGGGCACACTGGCACATCCAGTGTGAGGGTGGAGAAGATGCAGTGCGTATGTGGGGGGGAAAAATGGCTCAAAGTTAATACAAAGACCGAAAAACACAAAATCGATGAATTGTTAGCATTGGAAAAATCTAAGACCAACGAATTTCATGAGTAGAAAGAAATCTTGTAGCCAAGAGAACATTTCTTTTAACTAGTCTCCTCTATCAAGTTATTAGATCTCTTAAACTGATCAACTCAGGTCAAATAATATATTGGAATTCTAGTTTTAAAATAAAGTTTGCTAATTCAGTGGCTGTTACCAGCCTTAGCCAACACTTACTAGTATTACTTACCAAGGTGTTTTTAAACATCCCCTGATTAACAAACAAGCTGTCAGTCCCTCCACCACCAGTGCTCAAGGCTGGCAATTTAATACTCAGAAAGCACATTTCCTTATTGGAGATTAAATATTTTTGCAAGTTAAAAGAGCTGCCGTGGGCTGAGTTGTCACCTAATTATGTCAGTCTCTTTGTGGGATGTTTTGATAAGCACATCAGAGGAGATGCTTTAATCTTTAGGCTAAATCTGGGCACGTCACGTCCCAAATTCACACGTACCAGGAGCCCCTCCAGTGAGACCTTGATTTATCTGTTTCACCAAGAGCAGAGTGGGCTGAGATGAAGCCAAGGGGCCTCATATTTAGTTCGTGGTGGGAATGAGCCCCCCTTGAGCACTCACAGTGGTTGCCAGATGCATGAGGGCAATGATTCCAGGTGGGTGCTGCTACCACCAGCTCGAATTCTTCGCTGGTCATAGCCACTGGTCATATTCCAAATTTACAAAGCCCTTGTCCTTTCTACACTGGGGATATCTTCTGCAGGTTCTGCTGTGATCCTTTATTTTGCTCAGAATGCCTAAATTCATCTGGCATAAATTCCTTCTGGTGTTAAATCTGGGCTTGGAACGGTATTTCCCTTCTCGAACCCCGTTTTGGGGCTAAATATGACATGTTGGAGGATGTTTCTCCCACTGTTGCCTGCTCTTCTAGTGGTAAAACTGGAATTAAAGCGGAAAAATGCTTTTGTTGGTGATAAGGAATCCAGTAGATAAAAACTACCACAGCCACACGCTGCAAGGCTGGAGGAAGGAAGAATTGCAGTAAATGTGTCGATAAACACAAATCAAATGCAAATTAAATAAAAGCTTTCCATATACTCCATTCTCCTCGAGATCAGACGAAAACAAGTGCCACGTAAACAAATGGGGCTTTTATGAAACGCTCCAAAAATAAAACCACTCTTGCAATGAGGCCAAAAATGAGATCGTCCCCGTGTCTTTCCAGCTGCTGAGAGGTGTTTCTTTGCATCACCGTAACACTCAAAGATCTTGGTTTAAATTCAAACCAGTTGTGGCAGGTGTTGTGGAATGAGTGGTTTAGGGTCGCTCAAAAAGTCACCAGCAAAGGTACAGGTGGAAGCAGGTTTAATATAAAGGCAGCAACAAAACAGAGTTTGTGGCAAGGTTCACTCTGCTACTTACTGAACAGTTAGAATACACGGAGGAAAAGCACACAAAAATCTAAAATCCATGTCAGTCTGGGCTGAAATAAGCACAAGACCCCGTATGTGGAGGCTGTGGTTGTGGTGGGGTGGGGGGATAGGTGAGACAAAAGGACAGAAGGTATAAGGACAAAAAGGGATATGGCCCAAAGGCCTGGCAGCACTTCACTTATGACTTAACTTAGAAGCACTTAATTTATAACTTAACACTTAGCAGCATTAACTTTACACCTATTAACTGAGCAATTTAGTTTGGATCTATATGTGAATTACTATACGATAAAAACGTTATTCAGTCAAAAATTTCCGGGCATGTTCATCAAAAAAGCGAAAACAAAGGGGCAGGAGGCACCACCAGAATGGGTTGGTAAAGAGTTTCAAGCCAGGTGGAAAATGCCAGAGCTCAGAGCAGATCCCAAATCCTATTCCCAGCTCGGTGCCTCTCGTCAATAAACCATGTTGTGTCTTACATAAGACAGTTCTTACCCAAAAGAAATATTTTTGGCTTTAAAGCCAATCTGCAAGGGGAGACAAGTTACAGTCAGGTCTTTCTTTTTTTTTTTTTT
>VXAY01001842.1:142695-159794 GCA_013399855.1 Oxyruncus cristatus
GCCATCGCCCGGAACCAGAACCCGCCCCTCGCCCTTCCGGGGCCGCAGCGCAGGCGCCGGGACCGGGGGGGTGGCCGGGACCGGGGTCCCGGTGCGAGGCGACAGCGCGGGGACGCCCCCGGTGCGGGCTCAGCCCGCCCCCTCCCCGCGCCCCAAGCTCCCCGAGGGACGGACGGAAGGACGGACTGCAGGAGGCCGAGGCTGGTGGGATGGATGGTTTTACCGATGCGGCTACAGCCGGGCCCGAGGGCCCCCCCCGCGCCCACCGGCACCGCCCCTCGCAGGGGCTGCTCCCCCCGAGCCCTCCCCGGCCGGCATCGGCCCTGGCCCGCCGTGGGTTTCAGGCCAGGGCGTCACAAGGCGCAGGGAAGGAGGGGGAAAAACAGCACCAGCTTTCCACCCCAACCCCACCCCGAGGTATCGCTGACCCTGCGGAGAATTTACAGAGTAAATGCGCGGTTTACAAAGAGGAGACAGAGGCTTGGCACGAATTAGTAAAGCCGCGGGCGGCAGCTGCTTGTCCACAGCCCACCCACGGCAGCGGGTGGGCAGCGACGGAGCAGTTTGGCAGGTCAAGAGGATCCAGGACCCTCTGGACCCCCCAGGTTGGGGATGGCTGTTCGGGCTCCCTCTGCCGCTGTTCAGACCAACCCCCTTCTCCTGAGCTCTCCCGAGAGCGCTCAGAGGTGGCGGCAGGAGCCCAGGGGTTCACGGGAATAAAAAAAACAAGGTTCTTTGTGGGATCCCAGAGGCTTCCTCGGAGCCCTGAAGGGATCGAAGTCCCCCGAAGGGATGAGACTGTCGGTGCAGCAGGAGCTCGGTGTCCCAACACGGCACTGCCGGGTCCCAGCCTGTCCCACTGCAGCCCCTCGGAGTGTGAGCAAAGTGCAGAGCTAATGCATAGTTATAAAACCAATACTGAGAAACTGCCCGGGGCAATTAATCTCACTAGAGCAACTAGTGAAGTGACACTGGTTCAGCCCAGAGGTCCAGCTAAGCTCAGTGTCCAGGCTCGGATATAGACAGGAGAGCTGGGGCAGGGTGGGGTCAGGATATCACCACTCCCAGGCTCTTCCCAGGACCTGGAGCCCAGGAATGAAAACACCTCTTTTGATTTGGTCCAACAAAATTGTGCTTCAGAGAGCAGAAAAAGCATCACCAGCTGGCTGCAGGCACCTGCTGAAGATGCTTTGTCTCCTCACATATCTGTAGGGATTTGCCTAAAACCCGTTTCATTTAACTTTTCCTTCTCCAAATTAAAAAATTATGCTCACTCTGTAGCCAGGCATTGGCAGAGAGTAGGAGCAACTGCTCAGGGTGGTTTCAGATAAGGGATAAAGGCTTATTGTCTGAACAACATCTTTGGAAAAATCTCCTGAAAATATTTGTAGTACTGCTGGCTTTTAGAACTGCTCAGTTCTCCACCAGGTAATGCTCTCAGAGCAGTTCCCAAAGGGAATTTCATGGTTCATCATCCAGGGCGACCTGGAAGCTCAAAGCAAACACAGACAGGGCATTGCTGAGGGGACACTGGGAGAACCAAGCTCCCAAAGCCAGCGGGGTGGGAGCCCTGGGATGAACGGGGGGCACTGCTCACTGCTGCGTCCCTTAGCCTGGAGTGCATGGACTGCACTGCTGGGGCTCACAGGGGCTCTGGGCCCTCAGCCCCACAAACTGATCCTCACCTGACACCTCTGAGCTGCACCAAACCTCCAGTGCCCTGGTCTCCATTCCTAATGTTCCTGCGTCACGCTCAGCACCTCCCTCAGGGGCAGAGAGCCTGAATGAGTGAGACCCCTCTGCCACCAGGTCACACAAGGCCACTCTAGAGCTCGTCCTCCAGTTCAAACCTCCCACGTTCCTGTCTGCACATTCCAGCTACAGTCCCATCACACACTGGTTGTCACTGTCAATAAATGCTGTTGTCAGGAGCTGGCATCCATGGCACTGGCACGGAGGTGGGAGGAGGGAGCTTCCCAGCGACGCTGGATTCTGTTCTCACCACGAGTGTTCGGTCATAATGGCAATTCTGCAACAGTCCAGTCCTGCAGATCAGGGTTTCTGGGTGATGTTGTTACATCTGGGTGATGCTCCTGAGTCTGAACAGGAGCTGGGAAAAAAAAATGTGGGTGGGTGGCAGACCAAGGCATGTGCACTGAGAATGTATTCAAGTATTTCCACTCCTGTAAAATTCACCTGAACTCCAAAGGGCAGGTTGTGTAAACTGGTATCACTTGAAACTCAGCCTCAAACCAACATCCAGAGCAAAGCCCCACCCTGGGACTGTTTGCAGCCTAACATCAATGTCTGGCATGAAGATGAGGAGGAGTTGCTGTAACCAAAATAGATCTCTGAAGTCTTTGGCCGTCTCTGTGGGGCATTCAGGTGCCTTTGTTTTTAGGTCTGCAGGTATGGTTTTGCTCTTTGCAGTCCTTCCTTCAGGAACTGGAGGTAAGTTGCAGTTGAAGGGTCTTCAAAATTGCTTGAGAAACTAAAGATGCTGCTTTCAACATCTTCAGGCTTCATGGAAGTAATGTCCAGGAAGTAGTTGGCATTGATATGGTGAATCTGGGAAAGGAAACAGATGAGAGGGGACTTTAAAGGGCCAGAACAATTCCCTGTCTGCTGCCTCGGCCTCTGGCCAGGACAGAGGTGACGAGGCTGTAACAACGCTTACAGAATCTCTAATGCTTTGCAGATGCTAATTCAGGAAACCGGGATCCAGGTTTGCATTTTCAAAATCAGAGAAAGATGTGGGAAAGACAACGGTCTCTGTCCTCCCCCGAGTGCTGACCCCCTGGCTTAGGTTAAGAAGAAGATGAAGGTGATTTGGGAAAAATCATGGAGGCTCAGATCATTTGGCTGTGAGTGAAGGCTGGAGAGGCAGAGCCTGACCACGCTGGTGTGAGCCCTCAGCCCACACAGCTGCAAAACCAGCACCTGAGCTTCAAACACTTCCCACTCCCCATGGAGCTGGCAAAGGGGGACACGTGGCCACTGACCCCAGAGAGGCTGAGCCGAGGTTTGTCACCAGCCCGTGGCCTCATTGCAGGGGAGCCATGAAGAGACAGTGAGGGGACCCTGCAAGTGTGGCCAGCTGGTGTCTGGCCAGTGAGGGGCACAGTTGGACTAGCCCTGGCAGGATCCTCCCCTGCAGACAGCCCAGCCCAGCAGCTGACACGGACAGCACCGTGCTGCCAAGTGTCTGCAACTGCTGTTCATCAAGTGCAAGCTGGGGGGGCTCTGGGGGGCTGCTGGGGAGCACAGCAGAGCCAAAGCATGTGGACCTGCTAATGGCTGATCTGCCATGACGAATTTGGGGAATCAAGAGAAAGATAAATGTGCTAGAAGGTGCTGATAAGGAGATTTTCTCCGAAGGATGAGCACAAAGGACAACGAGCACAGGAAACGAGCTACAGTGGCCTCCCAGAGGTCGCTGACTCCAACCAGGGACAATGAGGAATCGCAGGCAGACACTTGGTTCAAGTCTGTTCCAGCCCTGCTGCTGCCCTGTCTCTGAATAAAAACACATTTGTGTACCCAGATTTCTGGGTAGAGCTGCTGCCTGTCTGCCACAGCATCCCTGGGAGCACCACACCATGAAGGGCAATGGCTCCAGGGGCCAGGGAATGGCTGGGGCAGTGGACACTCACTCCAGGGTCTGGGAGACCCTGCAGAGAACGGTTTCTAGTGGGCAGAGCCCAGCCCAGCTGAAGGGTGTTGACTGTACCACGGTGCCGTTGGGGAGGCAGATGATCATCTCCACGGGGAAGTTGTATTTCTCCAGGTGCAGGTCAGCCAGTTTGCTGTGGAACTCATTCTCTCTGTTGCTCTGTAGGGAGACCCCAAAGAAACACGTTTGCACACCCCAGAACTGGCAGAACAGCACATGAGTACATCAAGCATGTGAGGGAGGGACTGAAGAGCTGCTTTGCAGCGTGCTGGTCACTGGTACCATTCTCACAACCTGCTTTACTATTCCCTCTCAGTCTCCCTCTCACATTTCAGCTGTAGGTTTTATCCTTAAAGAATAAAATCATCCCATCACTGGCGGCTTCCAGGCACACCAACAGTCTGATCCCAGCCTCTTCTAGAGTCTCCAGCTTTGAGACTGATCCCAGCTGACAGCACAGGCCCAGAGAAGGGCTCAGAAATGGGGAACGGTGCAATCAGGAGACTCAGGGTTCAGAGAGTTTTTTGGCTGCTCCCTGGGTTGGAGAGAAGTCAGCTGGTTGGTGGCACCAGTGGCCTTGGGCAGGGCTGTCTCTCCGTGAAGCATCTGGTTTAGCTTTTAAAACTGGCACCAGGACAGAATCAAGGGGGGGTCACTGTGCCACTTCTTAGGCTGCCTCCATCTGGTGTCTGCTTGGCCCCCGCAGGGGCTCAGACACGGAGGGCTCAAAACCAAAATCCATCCCCCTGGCACAGGTATGAGCTCCCCCTCCCCTGGCACCCCCATGCCAAGCCCCATCGGCGCTCCCCAGCACCAGCAAAGGTGGCAGGTGTGGTGTGAGCCTCACCTGCAGCTCCTCCAGCTCCTTCACCAGGGACCAGCTGCTGATGAAGCTCTCGTTGAGCAGGGCGAGGATGGGCGAACTTTCCAGGACGGTCTCCCGGAGAGTCCGCCCCGAACCTGGCACAGGAAGAGGCACACGGGGCTTTGATGTGTTTCCTGAGGTGACTGTCACCATGTTCGATGCCACTGCTCTGGCTGGTGTGGCAGCTGACTCTGGCTCCCCCCAGCCCTTCCCATTGTCTTTTTCCCCCCCCTTGTTGGCAGTTTTCCGCGGCTTTTGTTTCCCGCAGGTGCTGCTGGCAGAGAAGATTCACCAGAGCAGACCCCAAGCCAAGGTCTGCCACAGACCCCTGCGGATCCCCCCTGAGTGCCACTCGCTCCTCCTGCCAAGCAGAGCCCCGTGCTGGAGAGTTTTTAAGGGCAGACAGAACTAAAGATACCCATCCCCTCCCATCCATCCCTCCTGCCCAACGTGGCATCGAAGTCCTTAGGCACTGGTGGGGGGGAAAAGCTGCACATCAGGACAATGCCAAGCCCACATCTGGTTCTGGCTTGTCCTGTGCAGGTGCCAGGGGTGAAGCAGAGAGCAGTGCTCACCCTGCCAGTGCTGCCTCTTCCCAAGCAGACTGAGAGGGGAAGAGAAAGGGGGAAGACCAGATCCATGTCTCCACCTTGACAAAGGCACTTGACTCACACATTTGTCTAGGGCTCGTCTCAGACAGATCTGATCCTGCCATTGGGAAACTAAGCTCATATCAGTAATTCCCCATTTCCAGCCTTTGTCTATTCAGCATCTTCAGTGCCAGAAAGAGTAACAGAACATTTACTGCTGGCTCATGACCAGCTCCCTGACCCCCAGCTCTCCTCAGAGCCCAAATAAGGCACATCATCCCTCCAAGCCAGGCTGGGAATGTCCTCACCTCAGCAGGACTGGTCATCCAGGGCCCCCCACAGCAGGATGGAGTGCACCAGCTTCTTCTCTGCTTTTGCTCTCTCAAAAGCTTCTGTGAAGGGCAGGTAGGAGATCTGGAGGCAGAGAGACAGCATGAGGAACAGACACAGAACTGCCCAGCCCAAAGAGGAGCAGGTCTGAAGGAACCAGAGTGTGACCCCTCACAGCCTGTGGGCTGTCACTGGCACCCGCAGAGCCCTGATTTTACTCACTGCACAAAGCACCTGCAGCCCCACCTCAGCTGCCCAGGAGATCTGGCCTTGAGATATTTATTTACAAAACCTCACTGAAACAGCCTAAAAACTGACCCTGAACAGAGACTGTTCCAATCACTCAAATGAAAGGAACTGATATTAACATCTTGGCAGCACGAAGGGACATTTGTAAGCTCAGGCACAAGGAGGCAGCCACTGAAACGTGTCCCTTCAGCCAAGGAAGTGGTGACAGGCAGTAGCCATCTGCTCCACAGGCTGCTGGCATGTTAAATAGTTTGGGTCACCCAGAGCTATAAATCTGTGCCTCGCTGCGGGATGCAGAGGCACAGGCAGATTGTGTGTTCTCTGCTGATAAGGAAAGCTTTGTCCAAAGGTACCCGAATGCTGCAAAAAGGAATGCCAGAGGAAAATCATTTGTAAGGAGCATGAGCCTCCTCCGGCATCACGGCAGCAGCTACTGATAAGAGGCAGGAAGGATGAGCCTCTGCTTACAAGACAAGCCTGGGACACCTGACACGAAGGCTTTGCTCCTGCCCGTGCTGCCCTGTGACCCCAAATGCCCTTTCCGAGATGCTGCACTCCTTCATCTGGAAGCTGAAGCCCATCAAGCCACACAGGCAGTGCCTGGAGGCACATGTTGAGCTGGGAGACTCTCCCACTGCTCTGAACGCTGCTCACGTCTGTGGGCCCTGCCTTCTGCTTGCTCTCGAGGTGACTGGATGCCTCAGTGAAGACAACCTGCCCCAAATAAACCAAGGAAGACCCTGGCCCCTTCCTCACCTTCTTAAATGGGTACATGGCCACTTCCAGCTTCTGGGCTGCCTCTTCCCAAGGGATTTCCTGCTGCCAGGTTATCTCTTCAAACACAAACTGGATGGGCTCCCCTGAGGGATCCCTGCCGTCGATGATGTTTCCATTCTCATCATGGATCACAGAGGGGATCGAAGGCCCTGTCGATTCCAGCTCCATCTGCAGGGGAACAGGCTGAGTTGGACACTGCAGACACCCCACTCCTGGTTTTTCTGCACTCCAAGACAGGATAAAGATCCAAAATAAGACTGTGCAGCGTCTAATGAAGATACAGCTTGATCTCCTGTCTCCTGGAGCTGCACTTCACCAGTTGCAGATGTGGGGGATATACCAAGAAAGTAACTTCACTTCCTTCAGCTATTGTTTGGCTGTGCTTGCCAGATTGGAACACTCCATGTTCCCACCTTCCCAGTGGAGATTTTTAACTGTGGGACACCAGATCCTTAAAATCATCAGGACCTGCAGGGCTAATTGGAAGCTCTTGCTTCCATCACCAGCTCAGCCCTTACAGAGCCCTGGGAAGCCACAAGAGGGTGCAACAGGAGCTCAGGAGCTTCCCTCTGGCCCTGTTCTGGTACAGCTTAAATGATTTTACGTCTGTTTTCCTGTCTTTTGGCAATTAAAAATAAACATGGACCTACTTTAGGAGAAAATGGGGCTGGTAAATTCAGGCATTCAAATCCCTGACTTATGTTTCCTGTCTCAAGAGCCAGGATTACCACAAAACAGAGGAATAACCTCATGCAGTTCCTAAATTCAGACCCACTGTTGTTCACAGGCTCGGGGCCTGGATTCACCTCCTCATCTTCCCCTCCTGCCTGCCAGATGATGTTTTAAAGAAGGAAAAAGTCACATGACTCCAGGAGCTTGGGATTCAACCCACCCCACGGAGGGGAAAAAGGAAAATATCACAAGAACTGGCAATAGGGAACCCATACATAGACCAGTGGAAATTATACTGCAATACTCAAGAGAAGGCTCTAAAGATCAAGGATAATGGATGTGACACAGCTTGGGGCCACCACAGCGCAAATCCCTGCGGAGCTGCTGCCCGTGGATGGAGGACTGGGAGTGACCACACACCTGAGGCAGGTATCCAATATCCACTTCCATGTTGCTGCTCTCACTCGCCCCGTACAGCCACTCCATGTCCACGTTCAGAGACCTGCAAGGTGAACCCAGCATGTCCAGAGCCACCCACGGCTAAAGCTGCGTGTGGGAACCCCCCCCACCCAAAAAAAGGCAACATCCAACACTCCTCTTGCAGGGTCAGCACCGAAGCCTGGAGGCTCTGGCTCCTTGGAGATCACCGTGTTCCCTCCACCAGACCAGTAACAGATTCCCTGCTGGATCAGGGCCCAGGCACCCCCTCAGCACCCTGGGAAAACGCCCTCACACCTCTGAGCTCTGTCAAATTCCGGAAGAGAGAGACGTCTTTGCTCCCTCTTCCTTCCCGGCACTTAGCTCGCGCATTCTGATCCTGCTGAACTTTTAAAAGTGTTTTTTTGGAAGCGAAAGGCTTTTGTAAGGAGCTGCTGGCAGAGCCCCGAGTGTCTGCTCGCGGTAAGAAATGTGCTGACAGAGCCACTGGGGTTGAGTCGCCAGGGTAATGTTATAATAGAATTTTCACTCCACACGTCATGGGCAAAGAGATTTGAAGCTTTTCTCCCCTGAAACACTTCCAGCTCCTTGCCAGGAGAGCGGGAATGAGCTAGTGCAAAGCTACGCACACAAAACCTTAACCTGTGAGACTCCAGGCAAAAAAATACGTTGTAGCAGGAGCAATAGGGCTTGGTGAACTTCAGGGCTTGAAGCCAGGCACTGGGACTATGCCTGGGGCTGCTTTCCACACCCTCCTCATCCCCCAAGTACCAAGGGACAGTTACTGGTGAGTGAATCAGACCCTGGAATGTGTCAGGGATACTCAGTGACTAGTGGAGATGCATTTACAGGCAACTGCAGAGCTCAAATCACTCCTTTTCCAGGAACTTGGCTCTAAACAGCATAGGCTCATCCATCACAGACAGATGTGACTGTGCCCCATCCCTGGAAGTGTTCAGGACCAGGCTGGATGGGCCTTGGAGCAACCTGGTCTCGTGGAAGGTGTCCCTGCCCACAGCAGAGGGGTGGAACTTAGGGTGATGATTTTAAGGTCCCTTCCAACCAAACCATTCCATGATTCTGTGATCACAGACACACAAGGAGCTTCTGCAGCTTCCAACAGGTACCTGACAGCTGTGGGAGTCCCTGCCACAGCCAGGGAGTGCTGGGACAGGAGCAGTGCTTGCAGCAGTGCTATTAATGAGGAGGCTGCTGCCTGTCTAGGGCAACAGCAGGACAACTTCAATGTGTGTCTTCCCACGTGCCTGCAGGTACCTCCTTCCAAAGTGGTTTGGCACAGGATAGCTTGGGTTTGGACACTCAGCTGCAGCAGGTGCCAGCTGCAGTCAGGCTGTGCAAGGACAACTCCCAACCCTGCGCAGCCTCTGCCCTGCTTCCCTCCTGTCCCTCCTCTGTCCTTGTCCTTCCCTGCCTCTCCCAGGCCAGACGCCCCCTGGACCTGTTGATAAACGAAGCTATTCCTGAAAAATTGCATCAGAACCGGTTTAGGGAGCAACTGGAGAATCGAGGACACGGCGACCGTGCCGGCCGCTGGCAGCGAAGGACGTGTGGGGAAAGCAGATGAGGAAACGGCAGAATCAGCCTGGCCAAAGCTCAGGCTGCAGCTCTGCCTTCCCTGCACTTCCCAGGATGCCACAGGGCACAGGGGACAGGGCTGTCACTGCACTTGTACCTTCACCTAAAGGGAGCCCACCAGCCCCCCCACGCACGCAGAGCCCCTGGGTTCCAACCGGGCCTTGCCTGGAAACAACCCTCAAGTCCTGTTCAGCACCCAGGAGGAGGGAGAAGCGGCTGTACCTGTTGTTAGGGACAAAGAGCTTGAACTCTCGGACGTGGGAAGAGTCCTTGGAGAGGATGATGTGACCTGTGAACTGGCCTGGGGAAAACCAGAAGGGGAAGTCCGGTGGCTCGTTCAGCTGGAACTCGGCGTGGATCCTGAAAAGAGAAAGGAGCCATCAGCTGCAGTTCCTGGGGGAGAGAAAGGATCATGAGCTGCACGTGACAGCAGGGAAAAGCTGTCTCCAGGCACCAGAAATTATGAACCTAAACTGGGGCAGAGAGGTGGAGTTCAAAAAGCTTTTCATGCCACACAATTAAGTGAGTGAAAGACTGGAGAAGATCCTCGGGGTCAGGGACATCTCCAGTATTGATGCCTTTCGGAACTGGGCACTAAGTGTCCATCCAGGAGGACAAATTACATCATCATTTCTTGAAACACAGGCACAGAACAAGACCCCTTCAGCCTCCCTTCCAGCTTGATCAGGCAAATAGCTGTAACACTCCCAATAAAACAAGACAATAATTCCCCAGACTCTCCCCCTTGCAAAGACACCCCACCCCCTGATTAACCAAAATCTAGCAAATTTCTTGCTAATCAGACTCTCCCCTTTCAGCCAGAACAGCTCCAAGGAGACGCTGGAGATGATGGAGAATGGCTGCTGTCCTGCACGTGGGCACAGTCCCTGCCTCACCAGGGACACAGTGACACTGGGAGCAAGAGCTGGCTGTGAACCTTCCTCTTCCTTGACACTTCCCCTCATTCCCAGCCAGAACACACCCGGCCTCGCACAGGCAGCATGTGTGCTGTCTGCCACGGGCTCACAGCAGCCTCCTCCGCTCCCTGGGATATGGGACAAACTCAGAAGTGCCCCCAAGCCCCCCTCCAGCCCCCTGGACCCACCGGAATGCTATGGTGTAGTAGAAGCTGCTGATGGCTTGGATACAGGCCACGGCCCCCTGGGGGGCAAAGCGGGTCTTCACGAAGGGCCGAGGGTGGAACATGCTCAAAAGCTTGTGGATTATGACCTGGAGAAGGAATTGCAGGAGAGCAAGTGAGGACAGCTCCTCCACGCAGCTTTGCAGCTCCAAAGCAACTCCCCACCAGAGCAGGAAGGCGAGAGAATGGCTGCGACTTCACAACTAGCTCAGAGACCAACCTGATCCCAAACCAAGGAGATAAAGCAAGGGACTGCTTTTAAAAAGAAATCCATCTTCCAGGGTTTCTACGCTATTCCCGTTGTTTGCAGGTTTCCCTCACCCCAGTCAGGAGAGTAAACTGATCTACGAGGCTGCCTCCATCAATAGGGCTTCAGATTTTGAAGGAGCGGGTGTGCAATCAATAATCACAGCAGGCTGTGAAGGTGCATCAGCTCAGTGATCACTGACACCCGCCTGGGCACCCAGGGGAGGGTGATGCTCATGCCTGGCTCTGCCTGCTGTGTACACACAGTGTTTTTTCACTTGTCAACAGAAGTGTTCCCCTCTGGGGCAGCACTTGGCCGCTGTTCCAGGAGGAATGATCACTTCACACAGCTGCTTTCTGCATAACCTTCTCGGGGAAAAACCATCCTAAAATCCCACACGATTAACAAAGGAAGGTGAACTTCCTCGAGTCAGCCTCACCTTGGCCTGCTCTCCATTTTACGTCCAGCTTAGGACCCGGTGCTCCTGGCTTTTTGCTTCCTTAGAAAACCCAGGGAGACATATAACAACAGCCCTGTCCCTCTGGGGATTCCTGAAATTCATCTGGGCTACCAGGCAGAATATTTACACCAACTACATCTCGGGTAAATAGAAACTGAGTTTTCATATCTCACCTCTTTGCCCTTGGGAGGCGGAGGGTAAAATCTGTTGTTGGAAAGATACCCAGTGAAGATGTTCAATTCACTAGGAATTATCCACCACGGATCCCCGAGATCCAGTTTATTCTTTGGAGGAAGGAAGGCTTTAAACTGCCTGGCAAGCAGCACACTCATAGGGGCTGCTGGGGCCGTCCAGTTCCTCAGCCCAGAGAGAGCAACGTGAGAAATCTGTGAACAAAAGGCACTGTCAGAGCCCAGACTGGACCCTCCAAACATGCAGGCACGCTCATGGATGTAAGGAGGCTCTGGAAAAGGGGGAAAAATATGTATCACATTCTAAATTCTTCTGACCAACCCAAACAGTTCTGTCAGCTTTCAAGAATGTGAGTAATAGAGGAGAGGGGAACGTGCCACCGAACACCACAGCTCCTGGACTTAGCTCCAGGAGAGCCATGTCTAATTCCTGCTTCCAGCTTCCCAGGAAGGGTGTTTTAACTGGGGCATGGTGCTGCTGAGGGTGCTGAAAGCACTGAAATGCCACAGGAAGCGGCGAGTTTCCTCGTCACAGCAAATCCCACAGAGCTATGTCCCCCTCCTAACGCTCCAGCACACATTCCCAGTGATGCTACCAGCCCACTGGACGTGTTTATTCCAGAATTTGTGGCCATACAAATTGCTGCATGACACCTACTCCCAGGAAACCGTCCTTGCTCTTCGTCATTGTTTCCATGACCAAAGGCTGGAATTTAGCCACAAGGGACAGAGTCTCCCCGCTTGGATCAGGCGTCTCCTCCTCTTCAAATTCTGAGATGGGAGCAACCCCTAGACAAAAGGACAGGAATTTAAGCAGCTGTTTCCCCTCCCTCCCCTTTCAAGCAATTGTGAAGTGATTACACATTTATCCCGGCAAATCCAGGAGCACTGGGAGTTTCCCAGCTGTCCCCACGAAGCAAAACTCAGACCCACCCTGGAGACCAGCTCTGGCTGCATGAATTAAAGGGGAGGCCTCCTTTTAGCAGCCAATTCGGTGGCTTTAAAGAGTGTGGGTTTAGACTGGATCTTGGGAAGGAATTCTCGCCAGGGTGGGGAGGCCCTGGCACAGGTTGCCCAGAGAAGCTGTGGCTGTCCCATCCCTGGAAGTGACCAAGGCCAGGCTGGACGGGGCTTGGAGCAACCTGGGCTAACGGAAGGTGTCCCTGCCCATGGCAGCGGGGTGGAACTGGATGGTCTTTAAGGTCCCTTCCAACCCAAACCAGCCTGGGACTCCACGTTTCCACGACCCCAAACCCCACAGCTCAGTCAGGAAGGTTCACCGCACCTCGGAGCGACCCCAACACGCGGCTTGAGCCAACCCACGGCAGCACAAGCAAACACCGTCTATGCTTCCACTGCACTGGGAGCTCCACTGTGCACCATCACCCCCACACTTCTCCCTGCCTGGCACCAGCAGGGACAGTTGCTCCGCACTGATACGGTCTCCAAACACGACCTCCCACAACTGCCATCCAAGAGAGGCCGCCCCAGCCGGGGCAGCGAATGAATGGAATGCTGCGACTCACTAATAGTCCTGGCCCAGCCCGGCCTGAGCTGTATTTGTTGCACTCACCCATCCCAAATCCCCTCTAAGCTCCAGACAAAGTAACTTATGTACTTTGCTAGTCCAGCAATGGGATCCTCCACCTTGTAAAAACTCTACTTTGTGAAAGTGATGTCTAGTGCTTAAGCCTTTCCAAAAACACGTAAAGCTTCGCAGCCTCTCTTCGTGTAAATAAGACCCAAAACAACGCCCGGAAAATAATGAAGTGAATGGAATATTAGGTGAATAAAACCTGTGGAGTGCGTTAGCTTTGGTTTTTGCTTGGTCTGGGCAGGCAGAGCTCTGGAAGGCACACAGGTACCTACCTGTCAGCTTCTCAGCTATTGGCTTGAACTCCTCTGGGCTCAGGTACAGGTCATTGTTTGTGTCCAGAGAGGAAAAGAGGAACAGCCCCTCATTTCCCAAGGACTTCAGAGCCAGTTCCTAGTTTGGGAAGAAGAGGCAAGTGAGATTTCATCCCAACCTCTTGCAGAAATCCTCTCTGGCCCCTCTCAGACCCAGAGTTAATCTGCATTCTTCCCAGTACACAAACACCATCCAGGGGAAAGATTAACACCCCTTGGCAGGATTTTGTGCTATTTACAGTTGGGATCAGTGTCCAGGAACTGTTGGCACGAGAATATTAAAACTGCATCTGGCTGAGTAATTCAAACTGAACCATTTGCTCAGAGTCAGATTAAAAGTCTTTTGTCAGATACGTTTCCCACTTTTTCCAGCTAGTGAGCCCTAAACCCACGGATATTCAGAGCACCTGGAGATGGTGATTGCTGGAATGAACTGATGGGCAGTGAAACAAAGGCAGTCAAATTCATGAGTATCCACACCACAAAAACACAAAGGGAATGAGCTCAGCCCTTGGAACTCATGAGATCCAAGCCAGCACTACTGCTCACAACGGCCCTGCTCTGGTCATCCAGCCTTGGGAGTGGATGGAGCATTTTGGCTCCCCACTCCCTCAGCCATCCATCAGGGAGCCACAAACCCCACGGTCCTCTCCAGAAAGCTCCACAAGATTCCGGCCACCCCGTGCCTCAGTTTCTCCCTCTGCAACGCCCTCCTGGAGACCCAGTGGGAAGCACCGCTGGAAGGCGATGTCTCCCTCTGGAGCAGCCCCAGAAGGGCTCTGGATGCTTCCAGTTATTTCCACTCCACAGTCTCGGCCCTGCAGGGAAAGGGAAAACTTGGAGGCACAACAGAAGAGCTCCACGTTGGTGTGAGAGAAGGGAGAGATATGGAGAGAGTGAGACAAGCCCCTCACTGCCAGCCCTTGGCACATCCCCTGTGACCCATCACTTGGGGCAGCTTTCCTTGACATCCCCCTGGAAAGACCTGGAGCTGTGAGCACAAATCCTCTGTATTCTGCTGTTCTCCATTGCCTGCAGCACCACCACCATCCCCAGAGCTCCTGAACGAGTTTATTTTCCATCTGTTGCCTGCCAGCCTGAAGCAGCACTAATGCAGCCTGGAAGGCTTTGCTCCCATCAACTGCAGCAACAAAAGCACTTACGAGCCTTCCAGGGCAGTTCCAGGCCTGAGACAGAGAGAAATAAAGACCCTGGAATGCAAACTGGAGATCTGGATCTGGGCATGGCTGAGGAAATTCAATGAGGGGAGAGTGCAGGGGCTACACAGGTGAAAAAAATGAAGGAACAAAATGGTTATTTGTGCACAGGAACAGTCCGCTGTGGGCTGCCCACAATCCTGGGGCTAAAACTGTGCTTCTGTCCCCAGAATGAATGGGAATGTGCATCCTTGGCCCTGTAAACAGGGAATGTTTTCCTGAGCACCTGCCCTGTCAGCCAGGTGCCAGGATCACACCACAAAGCCTTGTGCCAGGCTCCAGGACTTCTCCCAGCTTTCATCTGGTTGGATTCTGCCTGCTGCTGGAGCACGGGGAGAAATCCTCCTGGAGGCAGGAGGAGAACCAGCTGTACCCCACACAACCATCTCCGGCTGCAGCCAAGACAGCAGGACATGAAGTGGGAACACAGGGGCTGGGTAAGAGCATCCAAAAATCAATGTGCAGACAGCGCTGGAAGCACGGTCACATCCCTCAGCTGCACTGACACAGAGGTTAAGAAGCGACAAACCACCAGTGGGACCCCAGGAGCGCCCACCTGGCGGGAGAGAAGACCCCAGCCACGGAGGAACAAAGGTTTCCACGGAGAACACGCCAGTCCTGCTGCACTCGGCCACAAGGGACAAGAAAAACGACGTTTAAAAGGGGAGAGAGATGTCAGGGCTCGGCCTTCTGCTTCTGATAACACTCACATTAAAGAAAGCACTCACAGCTTGTGGGATTTTTTTTCCCTTTTTCTCTCTAATCTGGGATTATAAGAAACACAAAGTTCCCCCGTTTGAGCCAGAGGAGCAAGACCGAGCTTTTTCAGTCTTTTTGTAGAGGAAGAGTTTGTGGTTTTTCACAAAGAGTTTTCCTCTCCCACCTGCTTGTGGGTTGTTTAGCTAAATAAACATTTCCATAGAAAGAGACAAGACATATGTTTGAAGCAAGAGGAAGGAAAAACCAAACCTTTGGGCTGTTCACATTTTGTTCTCCTCTCCAGCAGGACCCAGTGACAGCTGTCTGCCTGTCCTCCAGAAAAAAAAACAACCCTCCAGAAGACCTGGCCTGTGTCAGGCTGTGAGGACTGTCCTCACCCTTCTGTCCTTGAAGGAAAAATCCTTCTAATTAACTGATTTGAACCCCTTCTCCGTTGTTGCAATGCAAGGCGACTCAAAGAAAAGAGGCATCCTTCAAAAACATCCTTTAAAACCACTTCTCTTTGTCCTACAGAAGTATCAAGAAGGGGAAGCCTGCTCTTTCCCCAGAACCTTCTCAGATGTTCACGGACAAAGCGCAGAGCCAGGGGAGCGCGTTCTCCAACAAAGGTGTTCTCCAAAGCAAGGCACAGCCGCTGGAATGATGGGGATTACAATCCGAACCAGTCAATCAGCCTAATTTCAAACAAAAAAAACTCAAAAAACCCCCATAAAAAACCTGTTCCTGCTTTCGACCCCTGTTTTTTGGCTGCTTCTGCAGTAACCTTCAGAGCCCGCAGCAGAGGAGCTGCTGGTGCTCCTGCTCTTCCTCCTCCTTCCAGGGGGCAGCTGGTCTCACTGGTCACTGCTGGAGCCTGGTGGCCACCACAGCTCCGTGGTGGTTTCAGCCTGGTGGTGGCCACCACAATCCCTGTGGTCGCCTCAAGCCCGGTGGCCACCACAGCTCCGCAGAAACCTGGCAGTGGCTACCTCCAAGAGCCACGTCCACTTGTGTGTGGTACCATAGCTCAGCGGTGGCCACCTCAGCCTGGCAGTGGCCACCTTAGAGCTCTGCAGCCGCTGATACCTGTTTGTCCCCACAGCTGAGTGGTGGCCACCACCTCAACCCTGGTGGTCACTTCAACCCCAGCGGCCACAACGCTCGGTGCTCCCCTCAGCCCCGCGGTGGCCACCCATGTCTGGCAGTCACCCCAAAGCCAGTGGCCACCTTAACCCCCACGGCCACTGCTGCGGCCACCTGAACCCCAGTGGCCACCAACTCCTGGTGCTCCCCTCAGCCCCGGTGGAGGCCCCCTCCACACCAGCAGCCACTGATGGCTGGTGGTCCCCCCAGCCTGACCACGGCCACACCTCACTGCCGGTGGCCACCTGATTGACAGGAAGCTGAACATGAGCCAGCAGTGTGCCCAGGTGGCCAAGAAGGCCAATGGCATCCTGGCCTGTATCAGGAACAGTGTGGCCAGCCGGAACAGGGAGGTGATTCTGCCCCTGTACTCGGCGCTGGTGAGGCCACACCTGGAGTGCTGTGTCCAGTTCTGGGCCCCTCAGTTCAGGAGGGATATTGAGGTGCTGGAGCAGGTCCAGAGGAGAGCAACCAGGCTGGGGAAGGGACTGGAGCACAAGTGCTGTGAGGAGAGGCTGAGGGAGCTGGGGTTGTTTAGCCTGGAGAAGAGAAGGCTCAGGGGAGACCTCATCGCTCTCTACAACTCCCTGAGAGGAGGGTGTAGCCAGGTGGGGGTTGGTCTCTTCTCCCAGGCAACCAGCAGGAAGACAAGAGGGCTCGGCCTTNNNTGCCATAGTCTGGGAACCGCCGTGGGGTTGGATCAAGGGTTGGACTTGATGATCTCCGAGGTCCTTTCTAACCCGTCTGATTCTATGATTCTATGACTCCTGGTGGTCCCCTTGAGCACGGTGGTGGCCACCTCAGCCCCGCTGGCCACCGACGCGCGGTGCTCGGTCCCCTCAGCCCCGCGGCCGCCGCCCGCCCCCTCACGCTCGGCGGGGCGGCGGCGGCGCGGTCGCGCCC
>VXAY01001842.1:160150-226470 GCA_013399855.1 Oxyruncus cristatus
AAATCCTTTTTGGCTCTTAAATTTGTCTCCGCCGGCGGGGCCCTCGGAGGGGATGGAGCGGCTCCTCTTCGCTGCTCTTTGTGGGCTTTGCCTTTGTTACCAAAGGGAGAACGGTGTGTGCGTCCATCCCCAAGATTCCGGAAAAAAAAACAACCCTCCAGACGACCTGGCCTGTGTCAGGCTGTGAGGACTGTCCTCACCCTTCTGTCCTTGAAGGAAAAATCCTTCTAATTAACTGATTTGAACCCCTTCTCCGTTGTTGCAATGCAAGGAGACTCAAGAGGCATCCTTTAAAACCATCCTTTAAAACCACTTCTCTTTGTCCTACAGAAGTATCAAGAAGGGGAAGCTCAATTAAGGTCTCTGGTCCTTAATTGAGCGTTTCCCCCAAAATTACCGTCTCCTGAACTTGGTAGTTGCATTCCTGCTTCCTTTATTATCAGTGGGAGAGGGGGAGTGTGTCTCCCTCCCCAAATTTCCAGGGTGGTCTCTGTCCCCTTAATTCAGCACTTCCCAAAGGAAGAGCCATATCCTAAACTTGGTTTTAGTTCACCAGGATGGGTGTGTTTTACCAAAACAGGCAGCAGTGGTTTCAGTTGCAGCGATTTCACTGTTTTCAAGCCCCAGGATGGCAGGGATGGGAATCAGTGGATGGGAATGACTTGTCAGCTTGGGGTGATGGTGCTCAGGCCTCCTGCCTCCAACATCCCCCCCCTCCATTTCAGGTCATTTCTACCATCACCCCACGGTTCGGGCCATTTTCACCCCAAACTTTTCCACCTCCCCGTGTTCTCTGTGCCCTTCAGGCCCATCCACACGGGTGTCACGTTGTTGTCACACTGTCTCTTAGCAGTGCCTCGGCCAAGATATATATATATATTTTGTCATTTTAATCTTTCCTCATAACTCAGCCTCCTGCTCCTCCTGAAATCCCCCGATTGCAGGGGAAGATTTAGTGCTGTTTTCTGCCGCTGCAGGGCGAACAGCACAGTGTTTGATCTCTCCAAGGGTAGCAGGAAGCGTTAGCATTTAATCCTTTGAAGCTTTTGCCGTTTCCTAAGCCTGCCTAATCATTTTTGTTTTAGGTTTAAAGAGCATTTCCAGATGGAGATGAGGAGAGCGTGACCAAGCCATTAAGAGAGCAGTGGTGACTTCGTGGAGGAGGGAGGATGAGGATGGTCACCCTCGGACTGTTCCTCTCTCTACCACAGATCCCCACACAGCTCTTGATGTTTCTCTGGCAGTGAAAGGTGAAAGCTTGGGACCAGACAGAGGAGCCCAAAAACCAGAATCAGCTGAGAGAAGAGTCGATTTGTGATTCAGATCAGTGTTGTTTCACCTGCACAGACAAGGGAAAAAGGAGAAGGTTCCTTCTGCCAGCTCCACCACAGAGGAAAACTTCCATGAAACTCTAACACTGCTCTTCACTCTGCACCTCCCCATCCATCACAAAACCTGTGCTTGGGCCAGGGGAGGGAGATGGGAGGAACTGGATTAGCTGAGCACCGAAATGGTGTCTGGGAGCAGAGACAGGTGTGAATGAGGAGAACACTCAAGTACTTTAAGCAGATGTGCTTTAAAACTTCCCGGACCCATTAAGGTGTGGAGAGCCGTTGTTTCCCTCGAATAACCCAGCACGTACCTTCAGAGCACAAAATGTAACAGGACCAGGTAGCTTTGGAACAGGACAAATTGACTTGGCTGTCTGGGAAATGAGCAAGAGCAAGAGGTGATATGAGATGACAACGCCTGCAGCCCCCTCGGTGGAGGAGACCTGACAAGGTTGGTTGGCAGAGCCGAGGTGATCCTGTTTAAATGAGAGGCTCATTTTACAGCTGAACCATTTCCAGTGTCATCAGCCACCACATAAAGATGATGAACGGACGAATTATTTGATAGGAAAAAGAATGAAAAGACAAAAGGTGAAATAATTCAGGGGGTCTGCTGGGAGCTGATCCTCCTCAGGAGAGAACAAACCCAGCAGCTCCTGGCGCTGCACTGCCGGGTCCTGAGATTGCAGCACTCAGGAAGAATGTTAAATATCCAGATTTCTGCTGTGTGGCCCACCCAGGCACACCTGTGTCAAAGGGAATCCTAGAAAAATAACAGGGAAGACTTCCACCAAGAGAATTCACCCAGCAGGAAAACCTATCCCAGATTTTCCCTTTGTCAGGAGGGAGAACATTAAGAAAAACAGTGAAAAATCGGTAGCAGGGATGAAAAACTTGGAGCAACCTTTTTTGCAGGAGATGGATGGGTTTTCCATGTGCCAGAGTACAGGCAGTCACTCCACATTCCAGGGCAGCACGCTGGGAGAGCAGAGGAACCCTGTCCTTGTTTCAATCCGTGGCCCTGTTCCCATTGCCTGAAACCCTGGATCAAAAGCCAAACCCATCACAGAGCAATGGAATGAGGTTGTAAAACCTGAGCTCTGTGCACGAATGGAAAAAGCACTTGGAAACAGACCCCCCCCCCGCCACGGGGGAAGCAAGTCCCGACCAGACTGAGGCTCAGAAGCATTAATCCTCTGGAAACTGTAAGGAAAAAGGAGTATCCAAGTCTGGTTTCATGTGGGGCTTTTTGGAGGGGGCAGGAAAACGGGAGGTGACAAATCTTCACAGCCACGGAAATCAGAGAGTTCATCCCAGAAAATGAACGGCCAGTGAGGGCTGCGGAGGGGAAATGAAGTTTGAGGCATTTCAAAGGAAACCATTCACCTGAAGGGCAAGGGCAAATTCCCATGTCTTGCATTCCTAACTCTTCCCTGGCCTCTCCTACGGAGGAGGAAGAGACCCAATCTGTGGATCACTTACAGCCCGGACACTGTGGCTCTCACTGCAGGAAATCACTCACAAAGCAGGTGTTTTATTGAGAGGATTCTGAACTCCAGCACGGTACCTGCTGGAGGCTCCACAGGGAATGAAGCCAGAGAGCCAAACGTGATCAGGAGGAGCTGCTGGAGCTCTGCTGGCACTGGGAGCCAGCCCTCGTGCATCACATCTGAAACAATCAGATAAATAGATCAGATCAAAACGTATGTGGAAAAATACTCTGGCTGCCAGGCTTTTGAATTCAATAACCAATTCTGCTGAAAGCCTTCCAAGGGAATTTAATAACGCCGTAAAAATGAAGTGTGGGTTACAAAAAGATGCATTTGTTTTCTGGATGGTTTTGTCTTATCTCCGTGTAGGCTGGGCGACAGCAGCCTCAGCGATAGGGATTAGTTTTCATCTCCACCACTAATGCAACTTTCTGTTATCAGAACTTCATTTTACAGGAAATTCCCTCTGATATAAAATATCACATGCTCTGGTGGTGAAAATTAAGATGGTAATCACGGCTTCTGAATTTGAATGTAACAGGGGAAATGGGCAATGGCCCAGGCTGATCGAATGGCCTGGTGGCTCAAAGTAGGGAAAAACCACTAAAAAAGCAACAACAGAAAACAGAATTCCCACTGACATCCCACATGCCTGGGACTGAAAGGCAAGGAAGCAGCTCAAAGACACACATCTTCCCAGATCCTCCCATCAGACGTTTAAAGCCAAACCTCTGGTTCAATGTGACACCACATTTATTGGGGAGTGAGGGGTTCCCCTCTGGGTGGACAGAAATCCCACCACCCACCCACCTGGCAGCAGGAATGTGGGGCCAAATCCCACACAGGGCTCCCAAGTTCTGCTTGAGCAGGAGCCTCCAGCCAAGGCTCGAGGAAGGGAAGGGCAGAAGCATTTCAAGACACCAGCAGGACAAACATTTCTGTTACCTGCCTTGCCGTAGGACAGAAAAATCCCGGTTATGGATGAGGGCCAGGCCTTGGAACAAAGCTGATCCTCGGAATAAATCTTTACTCCTGCTATACACAGGCATGCTTAACTTGATGCCTGTGGTTAATCCCCTGGCCCCTGGGGATTTCAGTGGATGTCTGGGAGCACAGGCAGAGGCATTTACAGATGTGGGATGCCACAAACAAGCTCCTGCTCCCTCGTGCAGAAGGGAGAACAACCAGGGAGTTTTAATGTAACACCAAGGATGTATTTCTAAAGGAAACTAGAACCATGCTGTTTATTTTAGGGGTTTCAATTTTGCCAGGCAAAGTGTTCTGAGTTAGTTACTCCAAGAGCAGGACATTTTTATTTAAGGAATTCCCTTAATCCATTATAAAAATCCTCTGAGCTAGAACAGCTTCCTGGTATCCAAATCTCTTGGATAACACAGCTCACTCCCAAGATGTTTATTTACCAATAACCATTCCTCTAGGCCAGGCTTACCAGCCAGAGTCTTTATCCCCTGGATAATGCTAAGCCCCCCATCTGACAACTGTATTTCTCTTGGGGAATTACAGAGGCAGGAATTTAGAAACAACATTTTTTGTCTTCACAACTTGCTCGAAGCAACTTTTTATTTTCCCCAGCCGCTGAATGAACCGATTACCAAGAGGATGTCACGAGAATGAACCAAAATGTTCCATCCCCAAGGGCCACACAGCTTTGCAGTGATCAGAGGGAATGCTGATCCCAGATCCAGAAATTCAAAAGAGCTGGGCATTGCTGTCCATACACTGGCTGGATTACTCTAGAAATCAACATCATCTATTGTGCAATACTCTTTATAAAAATCAACCAGCATTGTCACCTAGTTATTCCAAGCATAGTGTCACAGGTCTTTTCCAGGATCAACCCAAAGAGGCATTTTATTTTACAAGACTTTTATTCTGTTTCACAGATTTGACTATTACAGCAGTGAAATTATTACAAGTGACTCGTAACATTTAGCTCCAAATAAAAGTAGAAAAACACAAAAACGATGAAGGAAAGCTAGGTGAGATGTGTGGTAAACGTGTTTTAAGAGCACAGAAAAAGTATATAAAAATACCATTAGGATCGAGGATTTTGCAGAGGGGTTTTGGTTCAGTTACAGTTTTGACACCACAGAGTCACAGAATCACGGAATGGCAGAGGCTGGGCGGGACCTCCAGGGTCCACCTGCCCCCCTCCCTGGGCAAGCTGTGGCAGTGCTTGGTCACCCCCAGGGTAAAAAAAGTGTTTCCTCACGTTCCCCGTGTTCACTTTGTGCCCGTTGCCTCCGGAACTGTCACTGGGTTCCACCGGAATGAGCCTGGCTCATCTTTGCACCCACTCTCCAGGTCTTTTTATACATTAATAAGGTGCCCCTTGAGCCTTCTCTCTCCAGACTGAACAGTCCCAGCTTTCTCAGCCTTTCCTCAGAGGAGAGATGTTCCAGTCCCTTAATTCTCTCCATGGACTCTCTGCAGCCTGTCCATTGTCTCTCCTGTACTGGGGTGCCCAGAACTGGACACAGCACTCCAGGTGTAACCTCACCTGTGCTGAGGGGAGGAGAAGGAACACCTTTCCTTGCTCCAGCCTTCCCCCAGTGTGTGGGACCTGGGAGTCCTGGTCTTGCCAGTCAAGACAGAGGCAAAGGCAACATTTGGTATCTCCACCTTTTCCATGTCCTGTGTAACAGGTTTCCTGTCTTGTTCAGCAGTGGGCCCACATTTTCCCAATCTTCCTTTTGCATCCTGTGTTCCTATAGATGCCCCTTCTTCTTGTCTTTGATATTTCTGGCTGAATTCAATTCCATTTGGGCTTTAGCCTCCCTAATTTCAGCCCTGGATGTTCAGACAATGTTTCTGCAGTGGTCCCAGGTTCCCCTTCCCTGCTTCCACCCTTGGCTTCCTTTTTGTGTCTGAGTTTGACTGGGAGTTCTCTGCTCATCCACAGAGCCCTCCTGGCATTTTTGCCTGACTTCCTGCTCACCGGAATGGAACTCTCTCAAGCTTGGAGGACATGATTCTTAAAATATTTACTGGCTTTCTCAGGCCCCTCTTCCCTCCAGGTCTGATCCCATAGACTCTTCCAAGCAGATCTTTGAAGAGGTCCAAGTCTGCTCTCCCGAAGCCCAGGGCTGAGCTTGCTTTCCCCACTCCTTCCTACCCTCGGGATGCTGAACTCACCATCTCATGGTCACTGCAGCCAGAGCTGCCTTTGATCTTCACACCCCCAGCGAGCCCCTGGCTGGTGTGAGGTCAGCAGAGCCCCTCTTTGTTGGCTCCTCTGTCACTTAGGGCAGGAATTTATCTCCAGTCCACTCAAGGGACCTCCTGCATTGCTCATTCCCTGCTGTGTGTCCCTCCAGCAGACGCCAGGAGGGTTCAAGTCCCCCATGAAGATCAGGGTCTGCAAATTCAAACCTGATGCTGCTCCTACCTGTCTGTGGAGGGTCCGATCCTCTTGTTCCCCCTGCTCAGGTGCCTACAGCAGGCACCTGCTGTGAGGTCATCTTTCCCTGTCCTCTCTTTAACCCCAACCCCTGAGGTCTCAGTTGGCTCCTCATCCATCCCCACGCACTCCACACTCCCCTTCCTCATTCTCCTGCCCTTCCCAAAGAAGCCCCCAAAGCCCACCACCAGAAAGCACAGCACAGTTGAAAACTGTTCATTAGAAAGCTGATAAATCCAAGAGCATATAAAAGGCAAAAATGAAACAGAAAAAGGGAAGGAGGATGTGTGTGTGTGTGTGTGTGTGTGTCTTTGTGTGTGTGTCTATTTTATGGCAAACTTCCAGTCCTTTGGCCACTATAAAGCAAAATCAGTGGATTTCATATAAATTCTCTGTATAAAGGAATGTCTATGAACTGTGTACAGTATGGCCCAGAATAAACATCTCATTATCAGGCTAATAGAGCTCCTCACAGAGGAAAAGAAGGTGCTTACATCATGGTTTCATCTTCCCAGTAGAATACTGTCCGGAATTGGACTAGTGCCCCAAAATACCATTTTAGGAACAACAGGAATTCCTTTAATGGAAAGGAAAAGCAGCGACCCGCGGAAGCAGGAGCTGGGCAAGGGCCTCACTGCTGCACAGCTGCTCTAAAGTTCGTGTGGTTGACTGGCAGGGGATGAGCCTCGGTGTTGAACACCCAGTCGTCCAGGGACAGCACGTCATCTTCACAGAACAGAAGATAGAGGTACCTGGAGCCACAGGGCAAGGAGATGGACACAAAGGGAGGTCAGAGGAAGCCCAGGTGGTACCCCAAGCACGCCCCAAACTGTGGTGGGGCTGCCACTGCCCACAGCTGTCACAATTTGTGGTGGCACATTTCCTGACCCCCCTGGCTGGCAACTACCATGCCTGGGGCAAAAGGGGATGGGCATCCAAGCTCAGCCCGCCCCCCAAACATCAGTTCACACAACCAGCAATGCAGATTTGCACCAAGGGGCAGCAGATTCAGGCCACAGTCGTGCCTCCTCTGAGTGCAGGACATGGACCTGGCAGAGGACAGGGCTGCCTCTAAAACCATCAGAGGCAAATTCAAGGGAGATCAGCAGTCAGAGCCGCCCACTTAGAGCAGCTCTCAGGCACAGGAAGAGTTCTTTAAATCCAGCACATGAGCAGGAACCTTGAGAGTGCCAAGGACAGCAGTGGTTCTACAGCAGGAAACTGCAAAAGCTTCAGAGCACCCAAAGCCTGCCCACTTTTCCCCACAGAACCACTGAATGGCTTTGCGGGTTGGCAGGGACCTTAAAGATCACCTCCTTCCAACCCCCAACCACGGGCAGGGACACCTTCCACTAGAAGAGAAGACTTTCCCCTTAGTACCAGTGACTTACTGCAGACCAGAGTGTTGGTGCTGCAGGAATTACACTACTCCGAAAGGCCTCTGTGATACCAGACTTACTTCAGAGTCTCTGCGAGGAAAAAACTCTGTTGCATGTTGTCGTGGGTTGGGGTTGTGGTGTAAACATCTCTGATGCCAGAAAAGCCAGCTTCTACTCTACAGTGTTTTTCCAGGGCCTGAGAAAGAAAAAGAAACCTCGGTGACACACAACAGTGTGGAGCAACTCATTAATCATCATCAGCTGCATTACCAGCCAGCTGCACAAATCGAATTCCAGGTTTATCATAGCCTCTGTCCCTCACTGAAGAGTGTGGTGATTACTCCAGACTCTGGGAATCAAGGTAGCTCTAATGAAATAGCAAGAGAAACATCAGCCACCTAAGTTAGTTGACTGATTGACCTTGACACTACACAAACAGCAAACTCAGGTCTCCAGAGGCAGCTCAAGCTGTTTGTGGGGCCTCTTTTCCAGGGCAAGCACACAAATGACAGTCCTGCCACTGGAGCAGCCCCTGCCAGGACATGGGGCAGCAGCCAAGGGGCTTTGCATGAGCTGGAAATGGGTGAGGGACCTTCTGGCTGTGAGGTCTTTGCAGGAAGAAGACACAACAAAGGACAAAGGCAACTTCGCTGGTTTTCCCTGACTAACTACAAACCAGTGGTGCTGAGCACTCCAGAGACCTCAAACACGAGGCTGACTCCTTTTTGCAGAGGGTTTTTACATTAATGGGAGGTTTTGCTGTCTGCAGCACTCCTGTCCACAAACCTCCAGTGCCCTCACTTATTGTAGCCCAAAAGGAGAAGGAAACATCCACAACAATCAACGGAGATGCCACACCAAACTGAGCTGTTCTGTGTATTCCTGCCCCGTTGCTAATGTAAAATCACAGGGCTGAAAGGGACCTTAAAGACCACCTAATTCCACACCTTCCACTAGACCAGGTTACTCAGAGCCCCACCCAACCTGGCCTTGACCACCTCCACTTCACGTATCTCAACACCTAACACGACTTAAATAATTTCTGCCTTTTTTTGTTGGTTTGTTTTTGGTTGTTTTTTTTTTTTTTTTTTTATATTGACCGAAGGAAAGATGTTTGCAGGAATCTGGAAACCTGTGAGAAAGTGATTACCACGACTCCTTCAGGCTTACCTTGACCACCTCCCAGCCCCACTGCCTGTACTTGGGGTCGTGGGTGAGCCTCCACAGGTACATGTAGCTCTCCACCACCTCAGGCCTCAGGATGTAGTAACGTTCGCTCAGCCTGGTTGCCATGGCTTCACTCCCAGCATCAAAGCGAAAGGCTTCGGGGCCCAGTTTGGTATCTGCCCAAAAATCACAAACACATGCAGGAGGAGAAAACAAGTAAAGAGGCCACCCAGGTGCTTTTAGGTTGCTCAGGGCTGCCAGCATTGAACCAAGGCTGGGATGAGGCTGGAGGAGCCTTTTCTTCTGGTTCGCCCGCAGCCTCTTGGGAAAGGAGACGAGGGGAGGATGGGGAAGCTTGACCAACTTCACTGGGGTTTTACAAATAAAACATGAGGAGTACCTGGGTCTTTCTGAGTGTCCCTTACATTAGAGGGACGCTCAGACCTCTTGCAAGCATTAACTAGCACTCAGATCCCTATTTGCAACACCTGTTCGAAAACAGGGAGACAGTGGAGGTTGCTCATGAGGTTGCTCAGAGAAGCTGTGGCTGTCTCATCCCTGGAAGTGTCATCCCTGGAAGTGTCCAAGGCCAGGTGGGATGGGGTTTGGAGCAACCTGGGCTAGTGGAAGGTGTCCCTGCCCGTGGCAGGGGGTGGAACAGGGTGACATGCCCAGACAGTTCCTGCAGAACACTGAGCCTGCTGAAATGCCAGCACTGGAACAGTGTGGGCAGCTTGCTGCTGTCCTTTCTGAGCTGATGGATGTTGCTGAAGGTGAAAATTGGCTCCAGGCACTCACAACCAGAGGGGCTGTTAGTTGATGTGGCTTGTTTTAGCTCTGTAAGTGTTGGTGGGGGGGGAGGAGTTATTTGCAAACATCATTTCATGTTAACTGGAAGTTTACTGGGCAAACATGCTGGACACCGACTGCCAATACGGGCTTAGGGATGTGGGGAAGGTGTGAAACAATCTTTGCACACAGTTAGTGGAGACAGACTTGTGCCTGACAAGGTCCTGGAAAGCTGCCTCGTTGCCTGCAGCCTCCCAGGAGCTGCAGAGATGCCTACAAAGACAGGAGTGGTGTCCAAAACAGCTCCTGCAGGCAGAGAACTAACCCAGTCCTTCATTCATCAGCAGTCCCTGCTCTCCCACAGCACTGATAAGCACTGGGTGGTGAAACAAATTTTACTGAACTTGTGAAATGAAAAGACTCAACTCAGCCTCTGCTCAGACAGCTGGGAAAGGCTGAGCAACTTCCATTTTTTTGGTTCCTACCAGCAGCTGCAGGTCTCCAACACTCCCCTGTTGGGCTTCTCAGCTGCTCTGCTCCATATAGTGGGATGCTTTGCAATTAATCTCTGTTAATCTTCCCTTCTTGTCTACACAGGGATGCGAAAGGACAGACTCAGACTACAGTCCTGTTGGGAGAAGGCTGGTTCTGTGACTGGGAGGCAGGACTGGGATTCAGCCCTGGCTTCCTTTCCCAGCTCTGCCACAGAGGCTGACATCTGCCTGCCCCTCTGCTCCAGCTGCCTGCTGTGTAAAACATGTTGCTGTCTCCTCTAGATACCCCAGAAAAGCCAAGTGAAAAATCACACACAGGGATGCAGATGCTGCCGAAGCACAAAATACCCCACTGCAAACCTCTGCCACACAACCCTGAGCCTCCTCAGGCTGTGGGTGATCCCTCACTGCAGCCCATGGATTTACCTGAGCGTGCATAAGACTCGTGACACGTGTTTGTTATTTCTGCAGCCAGATCCATGTGTCTCTGCCTCCTCTCTTCTCCAGCATCTTCAGCTCCAAGTGCAATCATGCCCCCAGAGAAACAAGCCAAGTGGCCCATTTTGTGGTCCAAGATGCCTCCCCTCCACTCAGCGATGTAGGTCAATCCTCCAGCAGACTTTTTGACCAAATGCTTTTCTATGGCCTAAAGGGACGAAAATCAGGGCTTCAAGACACTCAGTGGACAGTAAGTAAAACTTACTCACTAAGTATTTCAAGATACAGGAGTGAATACCAAGGAAACCCAAAGATCCAAGACGTTTTGAAGATCTGAAACCTCCCTGTGAACAATGTGTCCCCCCCAAAAAAAAATACAGAGCAGCAACCTGCTCCTTACCTCCAGTGCATCGTCGTACATCTTTTTAGCTTCCAAGTCTTTCTTGTCTGACATCAGCCAGGATTTGATGAGATATTCATAAAAGCTGTCCCCAAGCCCCCCAATGGAGACGTGGTCTGTAGTGGGAAAGCCAGAAAAGAACCTCAGGTTCACGACATACAATGAGCAGTTGCTTTACAAAGGGGAAACAACCACGTCCTATTTAATGCCCTTGTTCTCTCCTTCCTCTTCCCAGTTCTCCTGGGGAGAGCTCGCAGCATTTCTTTCTCAAAGGGGAAGAAAGGTGGAAAGTGCAATCAGAAGAAAAATGTCCTGTCATTTTACAGAGCATTAATATCCCTCGCCAAAACCATTCAGAGGTCTTATTTTACAAGTTATTTATACTGCAACCTGAAGATGCTTCCTGTTTATGAAGCGATCATCATAAATCCCACCCTCATAAACCAAGAGCAGTGTGTGTGGGGGGTTGTTGATAGATCTCCATGTATATGAAGCCCCTGGGAGCTGTCTCCCTGCCTCAGGAAAGGGGGAATGTGTGTTCTATCCCACAGAGCTGCCAGCAAGGGGCTGCTGGGGGGACTTCCCCGTCGTGCCATTTGTATTCCCGGCTCGCGGTGGGACGCTGTGCCCTGGGGAAGGCTGGGGTTGCTGGCGGTATTAAAATGATAAAGTCAGGTACAAGGGATGTGCAGTGAATATTTCCCTCTGCGGGAATCAGATTCCCAAGGCTGTCTGCTCCGAGAACACCCCGCTCTGAGCTGACAGGGGGGATGCTGAAGGATTGCAGCGCGAAATGGGCCCGACAGCTGCAGGTTTCTGCCCCGGGGGAAACTGCTGGATGGATTTATGGCTTTAAACTCTACCACGGAGCGGGGGGAAGAGCAGCGTTCACTCTTTAAGCAGCCAAGCAAAGAGAGCAAGACAAATTACCCACCGTGGACTAAGCAACCCCTGTTAATTAACAGTGTCCACCCCTGGGTCTGCACCATCCTCATTTCCAAGGGAAGCAGATGCAGCAGGTGTGTTCGGAGTTGAATGTTCAGGTCTTTGTTTTCCTTTGCCTCTGTACAAATATGAAGTCCCGAGGCTTATTCTAAATGCTAAATCCTCCCAGCAGAAGAAATCAACAGCCGTGCATTTTCCTGACCTGAAGAGCAAACACCCCCGATACGCTGTGTCCAATGATCCACGGAATAATCCATAGCAAAACAATGGGATTAGACGCATGAATTCAGCGGGAGGGGAAAAAAAAAAAGAGACAGGACAGACTATTTGCAAACACCGGCTGCACAGCCTGTCTTTAAAGAGCAGCTCTGTGATCCTAAGTGTGTCATTCCTAAAATCACCAAAGCAGGAGCTCTGGTACATAATTGCTTTCCATATGGCATCAGCTTTGCCAGCGTTTGCCTCCCAGGCACTCTGCATAAACAAATCTCCTCTTGCAGCAGGGGACTGGGCTGTAATTTTCTAAAGGTAACAACTGCACTCAGAAGAGGTACTGCACAGCCTCTTCATTTAGAAGATCTGCTCATCCAACCAGGTCAGAGATACACCTTTTAAGAAAATCACAGCAATTTCAAGAAAAACAGCTTCCTGCAAAGAGCTTTAATGGCAAGAGAGAAGATGAGAGCCTGGCACCCACGGGGAACAGGCTGCAGCTGCCTCCCTGCTTTGGTCCTCATCTCTTTCTCACCAGCAGTATTGGAGGGGCACCAGGGGCTGATCAGTCTTTTCCCTCCTTGGGATATGGATTGAGATCACAAGGTCATATGATGAGCAACTGCCACAAACAGCCTGTGCCACGGGCTGAAAGTCTGTCTGGGAGTCAGGTTATTTCCAGGCTTTGGCATAAATCTGCCTATCCCTGAACAAGTAATCAGAGGCTACTTTTAATATGCTCTGAAAACCAGCAAAAGGCCTCTCTTTACGTCAGCAAGGGGTGGGAGCAGGTCAGGACAATGAAGTGAAATCTGCAGGCATAAAACCAGAATTCAATCAGCGGCAGAAGAGAGGAGTGCTGGGTGTCCAGCTGAGAATCGTCCCCACCTGGGTTAAGAGCACAGCTCCTCAGTCTCCCAAAGACTCTGTAACGACCAGTCATGGCAAAGCCAGGCACTTCTCCTCCTCTCAGCACCACCAAACAGGCAGAACTAATGCTGGTGTCTGGTGAAATGTGCAGCGTGGAATTGGGATCGGCCACCGGGAATAACCTCAAGGAAATGGGATCTCAGGGTGCAGCAGGGGACGGGAGATGAGCTTTTCAAGTGGAACATAAAACAACAACTCCGCAGAGACAAATGCAGAGGGGAAGCTGAACTGCTTACAAAGGGATGGGATAACTCTGAAGATCAATTACTGGGTTGAACAGAAACCTGTTTTCTTTCCCGATGGCCCCAAAGGACAGCTCTGGTTTAACGGGATAACTGTGACCATCCGAGACACTTTGCTGGGACACCCGTCAGTCACCATCAGAGGTGCTGATGTGGCAGTTGAAGGTCAGGGATTGCTCACAGCCACAGCTCTGTCCCTGCCTCAGCCACACAACTGCCTGTCAGGTACCATCAGAGCCACTAACCCAGTTGGAAAGGTCTGGAGTGATCCAGCTGAACAAACAGTGCAGCGAGACATGGAGACACCAGGTAACGCAAGGACTCAAAGCAACCTGCCCAGACAATAAATGTAATCCACTGACAGGTTCAAAACAGCTTCTGCACGAAGAGACTTTTCATTCCTTTGACAGAGGAGCACGAAACCCAGCAACCAAAACAAGCAAATCAATAACAGAGCAGAAGGTTGAGGTCAGAGCAGCAGAAGCAGCATCTCCTGTTCCTAGCAGAGGGCAAACTTGGGTGACCCAAGAAGAGGGGTACAGTCTCTTCTCTGGGTAAGGAAGGGGCTGTGTGTGTAAAGCAGGAAAGTAAATAACCTTTCCCTGGGCACACTGCTTCTAGCACTCCCTTGCTCTTTTCTAGCCCTTTCCTTGTTGTTCCTCCCCTTTCATACCAGGGGAGTATCTACTTAATGCCCACATCTCCCGTGCTGGGCTCTCAACAAGAGGAAAGAAAACATTCCTGTCTCATCCTTCTGGCACCAAACCGCACGATGCAGGGGTACCATGGTAACAGGAGCAGGAGTGCACACAGGAGAATGCATCCCCGGATCCGAGGGGGATCCAAGACTCTTACAAGCCCTCTGCCTCTCCAGGTGGTTCCCTACTTGCTGCAGCACATTCCGGAGGTCAATCTCACGGTGCTTCTGCTCAGCCTTCCCGTGCAGCTCCCGAGCAGGTCCACGGGCTCTGCGCTGACTGCAGGATGAGGTCTTAAAGAGATGTGCCGATTTGTAATATCTGTGTGATGGACCATGTACCATTATCCTCCCCCGTGCAAGAAAGGCCCTAATTCTCTCTGGAGGTGAGACACTCAGCTGGAAACAAGGCTGATGGAATAAGGGTACAATTACTATATTGCATCTTACAAATCAGGCTGTATTATCCAATCACATGTATAACAGGCTGCCTGACAAGACATTTTCTTGGCTTGCTGCTCTGACAGTTGCTATTGCTTCCCGAAGAAAAATGGAAAGACTGAAACGCTCCAGGCAGGGCTGAGCACAGAGAGATACCTACGCTGCACCCAGTTCCCTGTCACCGGGCTGAGGAAGTTGGGATAAAGGCCCTGGGGCTTCTCCACTCTGTTGAGGACTCTGCGGATGTTCATCACCTAGGAGAGATGAGAGACAGAATGGTGTTACTGCTCTGCTGACAGAGCTGGAGGCTTGCTCTGTCACCAAGGACTCTAATTCCTCAGTGCTGATCCCTCCTGAACAAGCACAGCAGCCTGGAACACCGGGATCAGGCACAGCCCAGCAACACGGCTCTCTGGGATGGAGAAGCTTTCGGGCTGGACTCCTCAGCCCAATCTTTATCCAGCTCTGTGGGATTTTAGAAATGATTCTGGAAACCCTGCAAGGCCCCAGTTCAGCAGGCAGTGGAAGCAGCTCACTAACATGGTCCAGAAACAATCCCAGGGAGACTTTATAGCACCTTCCAATACCTAAGGGGGCTACAAGAAAGCTGAGAGGGGCTTTTCACAAGGGCATGGAGTGATAAGAAAAGGAGAAAAGCTGAAGGAGGTCAGGTTTAGATTAGACGTTAGGAAGGAATTCTTCCCTGTGAGGGTGGGGAGGCCCTGGCACAGGTTGCCCAGAGAAGCTGTGGCTGCCCCTGGATCCCTGGAAGTGTCCAAGGCCAGGTTGGATAGGACTTGGAGCAACCTGGGCTAGTGGAAGGTGTCCCTGCCCAGGGCAGGGGGTGGAACTGGATGATCTTTAGGGGTACCCTGCCAACCCAAAGCATTCCATGACTCTGTGATTCTGTGGCTTGGGATCTGGGTGGAAATGTGAAACGTGAGAGATGCGGAGGGTGATTTTTTCCATGATCCAAAGGGAAAGGAGTGGCAGGGATGAGTGACTCACACAGTACTAAAACCCACCATGTGGTCACTTAGCATGATGAACTGGGGCCTTTAATTTCAACGACAGGCAGCTCCTTTAATACCCCCCAGAACAGCCACACTTACTCTCTAAACCCTCCCCTTGGTTTCACCCCCATTAAATCCAATAGGCCTTTCCCATAAGGGACCCAGTTAAATGCTGTGCAGCATAAATATTCTATTACAACCTACAGAGCAGCTAATACCCCTCTAAACCTTTTATAAAATTAGACAATTTGTACGCCCAGAGCTGGCTACAGACTTAAGTTGGCGCTTCCAAGTAAGTCGTCAGGCTGCATAATATTTACTGAAGTTTAGGAGCCTGGCATATAAATGACATGTTTGAATAAAAGACACAGATGGACTTTATTCTTCCTAAAATCACACGAGTCCCAAGCTGCGAGTTAATGAGTTGATCGGTTCCTCAGAAGTAATTTCCCACAGGGTGGGCTGTTTGAGCCCACATCATCCTACATTTTGCCTCTCAGAGGGTGTCAGGATGAATGTGATGTATTTTCTGTGCACACATCAGCTCAGGAGAGTCCATTAGAAAGGTTTTGCCCTTTTCCCTCCATGGGCTTAGGAGGAAAAGAGGAAAACGTATTAGGCTGGGGACAGAGGCTTGACCCTGGCTCAAAATCCCACAGTTTGAGACTGGAATGCAGATGCAATTCTAGTTTTCAGCAGTGCATCTTCTTGCCCTTGTGTTTTCTGCGCTCATCTCTCCCCACACAACTCCCCTCCCTTCATTCCCCACATTCCCTTCACACACATTTTCTTTCCAGGCCACTGTTCCCTTTACTGGCCTTTTCTCAGCTCCCCCCTTCCTCTGAGCAATTTGTCATTATCCCTGTCCTCGGGAATCTCTACCTTGTCTCTTTAGTTCAAATCACCAGTCTTCCCTCATCTTCCTTACAGAGTTCCCTGGGTTTCTTTCCCTTCACTCTCTGCTTTTCTCTCCTGCTCACCCCCTGACATTCCTCTTGCTCACCCCACCCTTATTGCTTTCCATACACTCCATCCCAGTCTCCACTTTGCTGTTCCAGCTTCTTCCTCCTCTTTCTTCCTGTCTTTCCTTCAGATTCTCTCCTTGTTTCACAGCTGACAGACCCTGCACTGGACATACCCTGGAAAAGCATCATTTTGAGGGGGTTTTTTTTGGCAATCCTGTAACCACTGTCTGTTTTCACCATGCTCTGGGCCTTGGGACAAGCCCCATTTCCCTTGGGCTCATGGGGGCAGTCTGGATTCTAACTGGAGCAATTTGTCTCCCTCAGAGACTGTTCCTGAGGGATGTGCAGGAAAAGCTGATGAGTTGCTGGTATCCGAGTTGCTGGTCTTTATTAAGATGTTCTCACATGCACTACAAGATCAGTTGTGGAATAAAAAAAGCACAAGGTAATGTATAACATTAATAGATTTTCAGTTAAAGTCACACAAAAGGATGCAGCATGTCGACTGTCAGGCCTTTCCTGAACAAAACAACCTCTGTAGAAATCTTGCTGGCTGGAGCACAACATTTAATGCCTGTTCAGAGCAAAAAGCTCTGCAAGTACAAGGCACTGCTGTGGGGATATCAGAATTAACAATTCCCTGTGCAGTCTGCATCCACTTGATGGTTTAATTTTGGCTGTGCCCTTGTCTGAGTAAAATTGCTGCAACGTCACACGCCAGGGGAAAAACATCCCAGAATTATGAAGAGACCAATTCACTGAAGACCAAGGTGGGAAGCACTTGCCTTCTCTGCAAACACCGGGTTGCCAGAGAGCTCGGAGAGGTGCAGGAATTCCAAGTGCAAGGTACCAAATTCTGCCAAGATGCTGCTCCCAGCTGACGCCCAGCCCCAGCTCCAACTCATGCCACTGCAAGGAGAGAAAAGGGAGCCTTCATTGCCAGGAAAACACAAAGGCCAAAGCCTGAGGTTCCCCCCTGCCCCAGTGCAGGCTTCCCTTCGCTATGTGCACGTGCTGCACACCAGACCTCAGCGGGGGCCACGGGAAGGGCACACACAGATTTCTTCAGGACTCTCACAAGGAACAGTTCCAGTGGGATGGAGCAGTAGCTTTGCAGAGGATTGTTTAGAACTGGGCTTACACGCATACTGGGAAACCACATTTTTTTGTGGGAGAGGAATCCCTCCCAAACGGGTCAGCTTCAAGCAAACCTTGGAGGAACGCTGACACCCTGCCCTACACAAGACATTTTGGGATAAAAACGTGTCCTTAAGCGGCCTTGGGTCGAACTCTCGCGTCTTAAATGTCCTGATATTTTATGGAGCATCCAGACAGTCCCTGGGCACCTTGTTTCAAGGAGACCTCACAGTCTCTGCGTACGTGGCACTGACATCCCCAGTGTGTGCCTGCTCGCAGGGGGATGAAGCACAGGGCAACATCAGGGAGAGGGGGAAAGGTGCCACTGGGAGCACCTGACTGTAAGGAAAAGCCACGGGGAATCCTGACAGGACAAATCTGACTCTAAGAACACCCCACTGGTGCTCATCTCACGTGCTCTGCAGGAACAGTAGGGCAGCAGAGCACTACAGAAGGTGGCAAACACTGTGTGAAGAAAGCCAGTTATATAAAGTGCCTTTGCCCCCGTGTTTGATGTACTGGGATCCCTTCTCAGGCTCTGTTTGACTTCCCTCACCTGCCAAATCCAGGCAAACAGAGAGAGAGCAGCACTGAAGCAAAGCAAGGGATCGATTCTGGGGATGAGGACGGCAACAATTCTCCCTTAAATCTTAAAGAAAACGAACCAAAGGACGTGGATCTGCTTTTACATTCGGCCACCTCCTCCTCGTACCCCTCTGCTCCAGGTCACAGCTCTGAGCCCCTCTGAAACCTACTCAGACACGACAGTGTCCTTAAGAATATAGGGTTATACACATAAGGACCCCGAGCCCTGGTCCCAAACCAGCCTCTGCAGGTGCTGGCCCGGGGAAGTTTGGCCGAGCCCCCTCAGATGTGACACGGCTTCGATTTTCCATCCCTTTGCAGTTAATCCCGAGGAGGTGACAGGTTTCCAGGGATGGGGGTGGGGGTGACACTAGGTGGCGCCTGGAAGCTTGGCTGGGAGAAGAGAAGGGTTTGTTGTTTACAGGAGGCGAAAACTAATGATCCTTCCGAGGAGGAGAAGGGGGGGAAAAAAAAAAAGAAAAAAAAAAAAGAAGTTTCCCTCCATGTGATATACGGAAAACCATTCCAGGCCCAGAGCTGTTTGTTTCGCCTCCAGACAAAAAGAGCCATTAGATAAGCAATATGTTCATGCTGTTTCAAATTGCTCAGTCACTGCCGAACGTCAGCCTGCCCTGCAAAATGTCAGGAGGCTGCGGCACCGCTTTTTATTCGGAAACACCGAGTGCAGCTCAAATGGGCCCCCCAATAACACCGAGGGTTTTGTGGAGGAAATGTCCCCGTGCAGGCAGGAGGGTCCCGCAGTCTGACCAGGTGAATGTGGAATTAAGATCCCAGTGGCCATACCCTGATGATCCCGGCAGCAGCTGGCCCTGGGCTGGGCGAGCTGAACAGCCCCACAGCGTTCTCACACCCTATAAAGAGTCAATTACTTTTCTTTTATTTACTGCACCGAAGGGACGCGGTAACAAATACGATCTCACAAACAGAAACTGCCTTCCCAGCCAGCTCGGATCAGGAGTGCTGGAAGCAGCCAAAGGGGGTTGAGTTTGTTGTGACAGCAGCTCTGTGGGGGTCACAGGGGCCGACACAACCCTCCCCCAGGGAACTGCCCTCCCAAAAACGCAGCCGGGCACTGCCTGCACGGAACGTGCTGCTGGGAGCCCGAGCCTTGGGTTAAAAACCACAGCAAAACTCTTGAGGAGGGGGCCTGGGAGAAGCAGAGTCTGTCTGCAACGCGTCCCTGGGTTAAAGAGCAGCGTGGAACGACTCTCTGGAGGAAAACATTTTTTCAGCATTACAGACTGGGCAAAATGGGTCTTCACAGCTGCTCTGTTTTGTAACATCTCAGAGGAAGCTACTGTTTAAAGGAGCTTGGCCTTCAAGGGAAAAGAACATGCCCAGAACTCCCTTTATTCCCCACATAAGTGGGTCTCCCTTAAACACTGTCTAGTGCAAAAGCATGGACTGAAATGTTGCATCACCTCCTTCCCTCGTGGAGATCCAAGGCAGCAAACCAGTGCCAAGTCAAGAGAGAGGCCAGCAGAGGATGGTGAGGAAAAATCCAGAGCTGAAGAGGGTTTAGGGGAGATGTGAAGGAAAGCAGGGGCCAGGGATACGGCACAGAAGGCATCAGGAGAGATATCACAGTGCGACACAGAGAGCACAGAGCAGCAGCTGGAGAAGACAAAGCACTCCAGGACCTGGCAGACAACGTGGCAGTTGGAGCAGCAGGATGGAAAACGAGGCTGTGTGAGATACGACCCAGTGCTTGTGGAAAACAGGCGGCCACAGGGAAGCACATCAGCAGAGAGGGGACACAGAGGAAAAGGTGGTGTGAGCCGACAGTAAGAGATAAAGCCAGATGGCCATGGAAGAGGTGGGGGGTGGCTGTCTTTGTGCTTGGGCCCTCAGAAACGTGCAGAATTGTCCTAATGCCAGGGGTGTTTTGATTCCAATTTCTGAAATGTCATTCTTAACCCACCCCCTGAGCAACCACCAACATAAGCCCACACACGCTGCAAGACTCTCCTCTTTTTGGGATGAAGATGTCTCTCTGGAATTAGCAAAAGTAGAACTGGAGAGAGAATTCCTTCCTGCAAAACTCTTCTGGGCTTTGGTTTGGCCGTGATCTGGGGTCAGTGTGCTCTCACAGCATCACCTTGATCTCCTCTTCTGCTTCCACTTCCACACACTCCCTCACACCGAGTAAATCCCTTCCCCTTTGGGTTTGAAGCCTTTGGCTGTTCATCATGTTCCTGCAGCAGACAGACTATGGATACAGCTCGCTTCATCCCAGCTCCTAAATCAATTGATACTCCAATCCTCACAGCCAGTTTCATGGCCCTGAAGCCAGAGCTCAAGGCAGTAATAGGGGTTCTGGGTGTGGGCTCTGTGTTGATTTTCTTTGCTCTTAGTCAAGGTCATCAGCGAAACATTCTGGGAATGTCTAGGCAGACACAGGCTGTTTCAATTGTCTTCACAAAGGGCAGGGGAGGGTTTGGCATTTCTGTGAAAGGTTAGCCTCTGCCGAGCCTTTATCAGCTGCAGAGGAAGCAGGATGTCTCTTCTGCAAAAAGAGACAATTATAGTCGTGGTGGTGGCTCAAATTTTCACCGGGATCATGAGCACACAAGACAAACGAAGGGTGACAGTGATATTTGAGCAACGGAGCAGCGTGAGCCAAATAGTTGGAAGTCTTGTGCTTCCGCAGAGCCAAAGAGGAGATCTGGGCTAAGAGATGAATAAGGACTTTCATGGCTGCTGCTCCCAGTTTTGCGAGAGGTGAGGATGAAAGGCTTTTGTTAACCCACATTTCCTGCTGTCTCTGTCTCAGCCTGCACGCGGCTCGTACCCAGGGGGATTTGTTTGGAGGCATCAAAACGAGCAAATCGGCCCTTATTGGCAGGGAGCAAGAAGAAGAGACCGGGAGTGAAGCCTCCAGCTCCGCCTCTGCCTGCTGACAGACCTTCAGCTGCCCCAACGCAGGAGAACATCCCCTACCCGACACAAAACCTTGGGGCTCCAAGGGAAGGGCACACCTGGCTGAGTGCTGCTCACAGGGACAACGCCAGAGGATCTGTATTTTCCCCTCTTTCCAGCAGCAAAACCGTCAGCCAGTCCCATCCACCCCTTTTCCCACTTCTGCCAAGCATGAAGCCTGGATAAATTCACATGCCTCTACTTGGGCACACTGCAAAAATCCACGCTGCGTGCAGACTACAAAACAACCTTTCAGAGGAAAACGAGAGCAAGGAAAACGCTATTGCAGCAGGGAGCCCTGCCAAGAGGTGGAGGGAGAAACTGTGGACAGCCCAAAATTAATAAAACACAGCTGGGTTTGACTTGAGTCACCTGCAATCTCTGCCAAGGCACCTCTCGGGTTTGAGTTGGCAAAACAAATGACCTCGAAGAATCTGCACTAGAAGGGGGCACCTCTGAGGAACTGCTGCTGTTCCTGCTCGAGTCCTGGGCTTTTACAAACACTCAGCACTAAAAGGACATGTCTGTAAGGACGCGTGTCTTGCCTGCCCAGATTTATGACGCCACGTGGGATTCCAGTGGGGGTGTTAAAAGCTGGCAAAAGTTTCTCTCCAAGCTCCAGAGCTTTACTCTTGAACACCTGTTAAAAGAAGAAGAGAGGATAAGTAATGGATGGATTCCTTGTGAATAAGAGTCACACGGGATTCTTTCAAATCCGCTTCTTCAAGCACGCCACTATAAAAAACTGCAAGTGCTGCACTGTAAGAACCCCCTGTTTCAGGTGTGCTGCTGCCCTGGTTCCACTGACAGATCTGAACCAAGAGTCACACTGAATTTTGGTATCTCTCTGAATTTCCTCTAAAATCTACACCAAACCTGTGCCCAGTGCCCTGCCAAACCCTCAGCCTGGGCAAGAGCAGCCAGAGCTCACAGCACCCCAATGCTTTGGCAGTAAATCCCTGAAATGATCCAAAAAATACTCTTTGGGGACAAATTCTTCCCTTCCCCAGGGTGGCAGAGGTGAAATGACTGAATTAAAATAAAAAGAAATCTTTCTAGGGCGAAGCACTGTTAAGATTTACAACATGGGTTTCTCCAGCTTGTGTCATCTCCTGCCGTAAAAACTTGGATTTCCAAAGAACAATCTTTCACTTGCAACTCTTTTCCAAGGAGGATTCATGTTTTCATGGCTAAGCTGCCCCTCTTCCATTTTTAATGCCTCAGTTTTGGGCCTTCAAGTCAAATTACAGCTTATGGTGGCTTGCAGCACAAAGCAACCATCCACAATTATTTCGGGACAAACTGATACAAGCACTTATCTTTGCTCCAGAGATTAGTCCTCATCAAGAGAAGCCTGTAAGTGACTTAGGAGATAAAACACAAGCCTTTTACCTCTAGCCCCGTCGTGGTAGCGCTCAGAAGGCAGGAATTTATTGCTCTAAAAATACAGCACTGAGGAAACCTGAGCTCTCCTGTGGGCTTGCAGACCTTTGATACACTCACAAGGAAAAAGGGGGTCGGTTCAGAAGGGAAACCAAGAGACAGGGCCTTGATTTTTGCCTTTCAGCCCAGTGGCACTGACTGGGTAAATGACAGGCACTGCCCTGGCTGCTGAGCATCGCTGCTGACTGGACTTCAAGAGGCCACTGCTGGAGTTTTATGGTTTAACGTGGTTTCTTTTTGCTCTGTTGATCTGAAACCTGTTGAAGTTGTCACCGAGACAGACTCAGAGTTGGGGCACTGAGTCTTTGAGAGTTTTCCCTGGAGGGAAATCACAGAGAGAAGTCATTCCTGGAACTCATTTCAAATGCAACTAAAGTAACAGAGCTGCTCCTGTGACTCCTCCTCGGATCAATGGTGTCACTCTGCAGTGAGGAGTCAGCCCACCCTGCTGTGGTGGACAGGACCCAGCCATGGGCAGTGAGCTGTCATTTAGAGCCAGTCCTCCAGTTCCTTCACTCACAAAACTCCCCCCGAATCAGAGTTCCTGCTCACCAAAGACTTCCAGGGCAAAGGAATAATCTCTTCATCTCTCTACAGCCAGCTGTAAAATTCCAGCCAGGCCACATTATAAAACAGATTATGGCATTAAGCCCTGGCCTCTGCCAGGCTGGAGAGAGAGAAGGGAAGTGGAAGTGAGAGCCTCCTGCTTTATCCAGGACTCCAGGGGGATTGAGCATCCATCACAAGGCTGCTCCACCACGGTACAGGAGGGGCTGTGACACCCAGCCCACACCTGCAGGGCAAGGGGACATTTTGTGGAGCCGTATCACTGTCACAGGAGTTGTCAGGACATAGAATCTGAGACAGGTTTGGGTTGGAAGAGGTCTTAAGGAAGTTCCAACCCCTTTCCACCAGAAGATGTTCTAGGTACAGTTTGCCAACCTCCTTCCCTGGATCCCAGGGCACTTCATCTCAGAAACCACCATCACAGAGAGACTGTCCAGGCAGAGTCTGGAGCACCTGCCCCTCAGGAGTTGCCCTCCTTAGCCCGAGGCAGAATCTGGAATGATGTTTGATGAAATCTCACTGCCCAGTTTAGAACAGAAAGGAACAAGTACAAAGATCCCCGCAAATGGCGTTTCCCTGGGGAGCAATGTGTCCAACTGGAAACATGTCTTGCTACAATTGCCCACAGGAGAAAAGATCTTTGCAAATGAGCCGTGCACGGGGTGTGTGCGAGGTAATTATGCGAGGCTTAATTAAAAGAACATTAGTGGCATTTCCATATTCACAAAAAAACGATAGGTTTAGCCTGTTGTTAGGGAGGGATTATCTGATGCTCAGAGAAAAGCTGCTGGAGAACCCTTTCAGTTCTTTACAGGGGACTGAGTGAGGCACAAAGAGCTGCTGAAACAAACCTCTTCTCCAGTCAAGTAGTACGTGGCCAGCAGCCCTCCGATGTAGCGGATGTTCACCTCGAACAGGGATGCTTCTCCATTCTGAAAAGAGAGAAGGATACACCTGACTGCACAGTCTGCACAGGCAGCCAAGGGGAACAGACTGCAGGCAGATCCCTCTGTCTCCCAGTCCCTGCCTGCAGCGTGGCACAGCTTTTTGCCCAAGATCTCACGGCTCTTTATTCGCTCCGCGGCGGCAGGTGGAGGCTGAAGGGATGAGAAACACTCAAACTGCCCCATTTATCACAATACCTGAGTCAGTCAGGGCAGATGTGTGGTTCCAGCCAGGCCTTTCTTGGGTTAGGCCTTGCAAAGAGCTGTGAGTCAGTTTAGGGGAAAAATTTTCCCCTTGAAGTGTTTTTATTTGACGAGGAAACCGTACAGCCCCATGGAGAAAAAATACTTTCTCCACCTTCTCGTGAAGAAGGCACTGCATTAGAGGGATGTCGTGCAATTCCTGCTTTCCTTTAGGTGGGTATTTTCAGTCATTCAAGGACTTACCTGTGTGCAGGCTGAGAGAGGACCAGAGGCCTGGTCATGTTAAGGGACAGACACACTGCATGGTGTTTGTGTGCCCCCCACCCCACACAGCAGACACACGTGGATGTGGTTCACTGAGCCCCTCAGGAACCCACTCACCTGGAACGAGTCCTGCTCTGCCAATTCAGCTGATGATCAGCAAATGTCAAAACAACTGTGTTCAAAAAGGCCTACAAAAAAATACCTGCTCCTGGCCATCCAATCTGCACGATAAAGGATTCCTTCCCCTCACCCAAACGCATGAAGCCAAAAACCAGACAGATCTTCCACCAACACAGCACTTTGAGTGAACAAAGGGGCACTTGGACCTCTGCACTACCCTGCCCTTTGCAAATACCTGCAGGTCACAAATCACAGCAGGTGCTTTCCGGAGACGACGAGTGAAATTGCATGAGACGGATCACAGCACCCGACTTCCAACAGAGCTCGTGGGGCTTGGAGTTCCCACCTCGCTTTTCGGGACTATTGGAGTTCCTTGTACAGAGCCAATGTTTAATTAATTTCCCTCCTTGTCTCCCTGTGCTGTGCTCCCTGACTCCACCAATCAATCCAGAGCATTCACTCTTGTCTTTACAGATCAATCTATTCTGCAGACCAAGAGTAAAAGCTTTTATGAAATTCAGATAAATTATATTCCAGTTGATTTTGCCCCTTGTTTATTGATTCAGTAACAGACTGAGACCATTCACCAAATTTATCAGATGTGGTCTGCCTTTTATGAATCCAGGAGTGCCAGTCATGCCCTCCCAAATGATGCTTTTCTAGAAAGGCAGCTGCAGGCGTTGCTCTCATGGGAGAACCACCTTTCCCAACAACTAGATTGGCATTAAACAAATAAAAGTTTGAACTGCACTTTGGTTTCAACATTCTCTGTGTGCCACTAATGAGATCCCATCAGCTGGGCCACAAGAAATGCCAGAGCTGGCTTGGAGGCCAAGGCAGAGCTGTGACAAGGGCATGTGCTGCACCCAGAGCCCCAGCATGCCTAACACAGCTCCCAAAAGTATCTAGGAGAGGTTCAGAAGCCACAGAGAGAAGCACCTCTGGCCATTTTTAGAGGTGCTCTTCCTTCCAAACCTCTGCTCCCACTCTGCTGCCGAGGTGCCACAGTCCCACTGCACAAGTGCCAGCAGTGACACATCAACAAAGGGCCCAGACAAGGAGATCTGTGGTTTCAATCTTAATCTACTGCATTTGAAACAGAAAACTTGTCTTATCACAGGCAGACATTTAATTGAGATGAAACAGAACTTGTTCTTTGATGAGCAAAACTTCCTTGGAGTGTCTAATAATTACAGCTGTTCTCATAACCCAGAACCAAAACACAAAACCATTAAACGCTGAATCTTATTTTCAGCCAGACACAGCGAGTCTGATCTGGTGGCCCCTGGCTGGGAGTGAATCATTGTAGTCCCTCTGGCCTTAAAAAGAAAATAATCAGTTGAGTGGTTTCTTCCCTCCCCACAGACTTCACGGTTGCCCTCCCCGAAGGATTCTTAGAGAAGACTGGGATCAGAACTGGCTGTTCAGGTGACACAGACAAGCATTCCCACTGAGTGACTCACCACATTCAAGTCAAAGCTCTTCTCCACCCACTTCTTGGCTTCTTGGAATTCCTCCTCGAGTTCCATGATGTAGAGGGTATCTAAGGCATCGATCACAGTTGCTCCTCGAAGGCCTCCTGCATCACAAACACAAGGGAGTGATGAAGCCCCGCTCACACCGTCATCTTCAGCTCCAAGTCCATCTGCGGGAGCTGGCACAGGCAGCAGCTCCCACCCCCAGTACTGGGGATGTTCGGATGGGATCCAGACTGTCCATGGCCTAGGCTGAGATCTTCTACCAGGCCTAGTGAGCTCTGCCACCCAAATTTGGAGAGACCCAATTTTCAAAGGCCTGACACTTCTGAAAGAATTCCCCCAAGGAACAGCTCAAGGTCCAAGCCTGAAGCCACCAGTCACTTCTGCAAGCCTTGGCCTTTTTTCCAGTCTTGTCTTGGCCAAAGTGGTTGGGCAATTCCAGTCCTAATCTTTGTTTACCTGTAAACATAAATTCAGCCTCTCTCCAACCCAGTCACAAGCACAAGCCTCTTCTACGTGCCAGAATTGTATTTTTATTGTGCAAGAGCATCCAAGGCAGGACCTTGATCCTTCTGTCCTGATGCAGGGTTGTTTTTTCTGGGGGCACAAATACTCTTGCACCATGCCATGACCCAGGGTGTCCCACCACCAGCATATGGACAAAATACTCCACAGAAAGGACAAAAGCCACCCCTGGAGGCTGAGAGACCAGAAACCAATCTCAGTGAACCTTGAGCAGAGAGCGGGTGACTTTAGAGACCAGTCCCTTCCTTTGGCCAACAGAACAGTCCCTGTGAGCACACTCACCATTCCCCAGCAGGTGGCAATGGGACACACGAGGCTGAAGTAAATTCCAACCAAGTACTTGGACCAACCACGTTCATTCACGTAACAAACTTCATGCCAAGCATTGCCTTACGCAAAAGGACCCCAGGAGAGCTCCTGGTGAGGCAGAATGCAGGGTGTGTAGGCAGACAACCTCACAGCAGTTGAGACGAAAAGGAATTAGAGATGTAACGACCCTGGGTTTGGAACACCTCAGCGCTGGAGTTTTATTTCTCTCTGGGTTCCCTAAACTTCTTCCTGGCGCGGGACAGCAAAGGGAATGAAGCCCATCGTGACTCAAACCCCTTCGTGCTTTATTTACAAAGGCCACCCTATTCCTGGGTAACTCAGCAAACACAAATCCTCCCGTGGAGGGCTCCAGTTTGGGATCGTCATCAGTCATCCCTCTGTGGATGTAACGCAGCAGGGACAAAGGCGTGAAGCTGCCTCTGTATCACCATCAGCGAGCAGGGCCCACACACACACACACACTGCTCAGCTGCAGCCACATTCCTGCCCACCCCCTGACAGCCAGACCTTTTGGAATCTCTGGCAGCAAAGACTCTTGGATGAGGATCAGCTTTCGTTTCTGCAGGAGAAGCTGCTCCTACCGGCTCTGTCCCCATCACCTCCCTTTCCAGCAGAAAGACTCTCATGCACTGCTATGCCCAGGGACTTTCCTGAGACTTATTTCTGTTTGGCTCAGGTCAGTCCCTGCTTCTCACCAACAGCCTTTAAACTACTATCCCAAATTCCCCCGATGCCCCCGGCCTTTCACTGCGTGCTCAGATTGGTTTGGCACTTTTGTTACACCTTCAATGTTACTTCAATTCCTGCTCTGCTTAAAGGGAGGAAAACCCAGCTGGATGCGCTGTTGGGGAACCACTGCAGAGGGGAGGGGAAGGCAAAGGTGAATCACGTGTCATGAACCCTCAGCCTTTGGTCTTTTCTTACTAAAGGAAGAAAACCCGACCGTGTCTGATGTACATCATCCCTTACCCCCAGAGGAGGAGTGCTGAGATCCAACAATTCCATGCCGGGCTCATTTCTGCTCTCAGCATTCCTCTCCCGTAAGGAAGGATCCTGCCTTATTTTGTTGATGTTACAAGATTGCAGTTTTGACACTTCTCAGCCAGCCAGCACATCATTGCTTTAATAAAAACCCAACCAAGACTTTACTGCTCAACTACAGATTGCTGCCTTTTGGATGCTGTCTGCATCAAAAGCAGGGGCTGTGGAAAAGGATGGAGGCAGTTGAAACGGCCTCTAGAAATCCATTTATTCCCACAGGCGTGGGAAATGATCATCTAACTGGAGCCATCTCCAGGAGTGCAAGAGATGGAGTCAAAGAGCCACCAGATCAACTGGTGGGTCCTAAAACACAGCTGAGCTGATGTGGGCCTGCTGTGTTTGCCAAAAGCCCCGACCAGGAAAAACAACACCATGGCAGGCAGTGCTGCTTTTATCAACCTTAATGAACCTTCAATATTAATGTTTATGTGATTTTTATACACTTTACTATCAGCAAGGAGAGACACGACACGGACACAGGCAAAGCATTTAAGAAGAGAGGGAAGGGCAATGCCACCTGAGGCACAGCCTGTTACTGTGATGTTCTGAGAGGAACACTAATGGGCTCAATTTAATTTGACGATATAATCAACAAAGCTTTTCGTAATCTGCAGAGAGACAATGAGAAAAGTTGGATTTGCTCAAGCTAAACAGAGACAAAGAGACAATAAACTTACAATTCTCTGGGATGATTAATTGAAGTGAAAAATTCTTGAATTGACAGAGCCCTTTATGTTTTTAGCAAGTAAGGCCTTTAAATACATGAATTGCATTGGGGATTGGGAACATGCTCGGATCTTTGCTACGGCAGAGCTCGGGAGTTGCTCAGCTTTCCTCCCTCTATTTGACAAAGCGGAGGGCAAACCTCTCTTCCCTGCTGGTTTGTCTTTTGTGTCAGTTTAAACGTTTGCTTTAAATATTCCCCTAACCCTCTGTATCTGAAGAACTGTGTGTTTTGTACAAGGGTCTCAGTGATGTTTCCTTTCTTCTGCACCAGCTTTGAAGCCACTGCAAAGGCACGACTGACTCTCCCGAAGCCCATCGCAACACCAGAGCGGCCGCGTCAGCGTCGGCCTCATGACAGTGATAAAAAAACCACAGGGCAAACCAGGCATCAGGTTTTGGCTGTGTCTGTCCCTTGCCAGGACATCCAGGATGGTCCTTGACCCTGTCACTTCTTTGCTACACGAGCATCTTCCTTCCTTCTTGCTCAGACTTCGCTTCCCCAGGTCACGACAGAGCTCGGGAGACAACGTCCAGCAGCTCTGATGATACTCAGCTGTCAAAACGTGGTGCTGTCCATAACCCAGTGTGTTCATTATAATGTACAGACACCCACTGTGAGGGTGCTGACACCTGCCTGACACGCTCCTTAAGAAATCATCACCTTTCCAAACCTGCACATGTGAGGGATGTAATCAAAGGGGAAGCAGCTTCAAAAGAAAAAGGAAGCAAACCCCACTCTGTCACTTCTGACTCTTGCTGACACTCTCCCCTCTCTAAATTGCTGGTTTCAGCCTCATTGTACTCGAGTTTTAAAGTAGAAGCCAAGAAACATTCAGAAGAAACGCTCCTGAAAGTACCCAGAGATGGGAGCAGCGGCTTTTAAGCACGTCTGAGATTCTACCTGTCTCCACAAACCTAAGGCTCTGTGTGCTATGAAGAACTCCCCCTAATCCTGCTCCAAAGCTGGCCTGGAGTGGAGATACACCTCGCCTGGGAGAGGCAAAGTCACTCTGCTGATGCCCAGAAGGGAAGGTGGATCTATGGGGCACAGCTTTGGGATCCACACCAGCTCCTGCACCGCCCAGTGAGAGCACAGAGTCATCCTGAGTGGGATGGTCCTTCTCCACCGGGAGAAGAACTGGGACCTCAGCTGGAATTCAGGGATGCTTGTCTGGGGACATCTCTAACTGAAGGACTTCACAGCAGCTCTTGTCACAGCAAGTGGCAGGGCCTCTGCCTGGAGTTTCACCCGTGAGTGAACAGCAGGAGAGGAGAAGCAGCAGCTCATGGAAGCAAAACAAAGGTCCATCTCTTCTTGAGCCGAAGGAGGGCCTGTACCACCCTGCTCTTTTGTGCACAAAAAGAATGGAGATATGAGTGTAGGCAACAAGGCTGCTCTGTTCCTGCTCCCTCCCACCCACCCAGAGGAGTGAGCACTGCCACAGAGAGCACTAACAAACATTAATTAATGGAGTGCTTGTGAAAGGTGCTGAATGGAGCCTCCACAGAGAGGAGCTGGTGTTGTGCTCACACCACTCACACCGTGCCCCCATGGCTCCGTGGGAATGTGCTCTAATGCCGGTCTGGAGGAACAGACCTTTCATGCAGCAGAGCTCCAGAAGGGCTTTCATGGGAATTAATGGCAGTGCTATCTCTAAAAACCCCGGATAAAGCCCAGAGCAGCTTGTTCTGCTCTGGGGTACATAATCTGAATAAGAAGGGCTCATCCTCTTCTGCAGTCCCTGATGCCTGATAGCTCAGGGGCTCTAAGGAGCCATTTGCAGCAAGAGTTCATAAGACAAAGCACAATTCCAAAGGCTCATTAGGAGGTTTAACGTGTGTCACTGGGCCAGAGGGGGGGAGACACGTCACTTTGGGAGACACGTGCCAATCCCAGAGTGTGGAGGAGAACAGGGAGCAGTTTCTTCTCCATGTACAGTTTACAGGGAGGCCAGGAGGGCTCTCACAGGAGGGGAGTACCTGCCCTGCCCACCTGTCAGACATGAAAGGGATAATTAAGGCTTGAAAAGCACTGCACAGCACCAAGCAGGGACTAAGTATAACTATGGTAACAATCACAACTGCTGCTCTGTCAGTGAACTTCCTTTTAGCTACCCATTAACTGCAAATCAAACCCACCAATTTAGGCAGAAACAGGCCAAGCAAACACACCAGCACCAGGTACACAACAGAAACTGCACCAGGAGAGCAGTAAGGGTTTATCCCTGACTTGCTGAAGCTTTCATGAGCCACCAAATCCACAGGTGAAAGTTCAACTGCGATGCTTTGCACCCCAATAGCAAGGGATGGCCACGTGTTGCAGTGAGCCAGAACACTGCTTCAGGCATTGCTCACACAGCACAGTCCAGCTCCCTCAGCAGAAAGGGCCCAGGATAACATTTTTTAGGAAGTAAGGTGACCTACTGAGCAGAAGACAGAGCATTCACACCAAAGAATTGCCTTTTATCAGGAGACTGTGACACTACCCTGCGTTTAGCTCCCCTTCAGTCTCCGTGGGAGTGACACAGAACAGCAGACAGGCACGTCAGGGAAAGCCACAACTTTTCATAAAGCTTCTTGCAGCCAAGGTCAGAACCTTCAGCTCGAAAGAACGTCGGCCTCCACCCTCTGCACCCACAGGCAGCAACAGCCAGCAGAGATGGACGGTGCTGGGGAGATTTAACAGCAGCTACGTGACTCAGGAGCGAGCAGGGAACTGAAGGAAAGGATAAAAATTAGGGAACGAAAAAGGAGAGGGAGAGAACCAGACTACGAAGAAAGAAAAATTAAGACCAAAGAGACTGCAGAGCACTTGCAAGAGCATCCAGGGTGTTTTCAATGCGTTCCCTTGGCATCAGGAAATAGATGATGGGTTTTGCTGTGCTCAGAAAATGGTTTGTCTTCCCCGGCTCTGTCAGTTCAAACACGAAAGTGCTGCCCCTAACAGAGGAAATCTGTCAGCCCCTTGGGCCCTGGAGCCTCAGCCTCCTGCCTTCTCCTCAGTTCAGCCCATGCAGCTGCTGTGGACACAAAGCCCCATCACAGCCTTCCAGGCTGCTCCAACGTGCTGACAGTGACTCACTGACAGGAGAAGAGACAACGGCTGTGACTCACCCGTAACAAAGCACAGTTCATTTACCTTCACCCACCTGACAGGGCTTGTATTGAGCAGGATGCAGAGCAGCAGGGCCAAAGAGAAGGGATGGCCAGTACAGCACCTTGGGTTTTGGGACCTCTCTCCAGAATCCCATAGGACACCCCTGCATGCTCCCCATGGCAGCTCACACAGGTGACTCAGGCCTTGCTCTTCCTTCTGGCTTTTCCAGCTCCATCCCTGCCTGAGGGGTATCGCTTTTCAGGGTCAAAGAGCACCCCTTTTTCAAAATCAGTTTTGTGGTGGCTGTGAGGGTTTTTTGCCCTGTTTTGTTGCTTTGGTTTTGGGTTTTCATTTTTTTTTTTTTTTTTTTTTTGTGTGGGAAGTTAGTCAGGCTCTGAGAAGGAATTTGGCCTAAAATGAAATACCTCCTTGGGGTGAGGTATTCACAGCCTGGGGATCTACGTGTTCAAGTCCAGACTTAGCACACAGACCTGCACCTGCTTCTCCCAAACTAAACAAGTGGCCCAACCCCAGGACACATCCAGCCTCCAGAGCTTAGCAAATGTTTAATTTTTCCAAAGTGGAGCAGCTGTGACGGGAGGGACAGAGAGCGCCGCTTCCCCTCACTCCCCTCTTCCCAAAATAGCCAGCTTGGAGTATCACAGGCCAGATAGGAGACTTGAAGGGCTCCCAGCTGCAAGTCTGTCCCTTGAGAACCTCAAAAAAAAACCCCTAAAAGTGATGCTTCAGCAGACAAGTAGCTAAGAGTGGGGTCTGTAATAGCCCTTTTCCTGAGGAAGGAGAAATGCCTTTTAGCCTGACTCCATCAGACACTCCTGAATCCACCTGACATTCCATGCCAGGGGAGCCAAGGAGTGCGAGGGCTCACAGGAGAGACCTTGCAATGGCCCACACATCACACACAGGGGTCTCCCTGTCTCCCCTCCCACCAGCTCTGCTGTCGAGGTGCAAGGAGCAAGGACGGATTCAGAGCGTTCCCAGACGCACCTCTGGAAAGCTGGGCATGGGGCAAGGATTCCCAAGCAGCAGGAGATGGGATTATCTTTACCAGCTGTCCAGCACTACCTCCCTGACGCCAGGGCTTAGCTCAAACAAAATTCTTCTTTCACAGAACCACGGAATCACAGACTGGTCGGGGTTGGAAAGGGCCTTGAAGCTCATCCAGTTCCCACCCCCTGCCACGGGCAGGGACACCTTCCCCCAGAAGGTTCTCTGTGCCACATCACCCGTGTTTAGAGCCACGTATCCCTGGGATTGCTGTGAATTGCCTGCCCCAGACATGGATGGAAGCCCAAAGTGACCTCACCAACACACCCAGTCAGGGAGTGCCAAAGCACTGGAGCAAGGAAAGGTTGGGGAATATCGTCTTTAATGCCACAGAGACTCAGACCCAGGGGGCCTGGTCCTGCCATTTGGCAAACAATCCTTTATGGAGTTACCCAGTGAACAGAAACCAAACCCTTCCTTTTCAACAAAGCCATTTAAACAATCTGTACAGTAATGCATTGTGCAAGGCTCCAAATGAACAGCACAAGTCATTAGGAAGATATCAGACTTAATCTTGCATACAGCAGGACTGTTTAAACGCTACAGAACAGAGGGTTTCAAATGGCTTTTTGCTAACTTTAATAACTGAGTTTACAATTGAAAGGCAAGAGCAGAAGGGGGAGGAATTTAGATCAGCGCAATGTAAACCCAGATCAAAAATGAAAGGTCTTGACTCCCACTGTTCTTCTGTCAAATCATATTTGTCAAAACAAAAATTAGTGCTGAAATCTTGTTTGGAATAAAAATTAGGATGCAGTTTCTATGAAACATGATGAACTTGTTAACTGTCGAGGCACAAAAGGCTCCTGTTTGTTACTGGTTATGTATCCTCACCTCTCAGGGTGCAGGTGGTGCCAGGGCCAAGGAAGAACCAAAACCATGGAGATGCCCTTGCCTGGTTCTGCTGGTCTGAAGGCTTCAAACAGCTGGTCTGGCTTCGACTAAAATCAGTGCCTTGTTAAAGCAGGAGTTTGAAAAGGAACCATCTCCCGAGTGCTGCTTTTCTTGTTCTTTTTGGTTCTTTTTCTCGCTGGCAGGGCTTGGAGACCGGCCTGGACTTCTGACATTTATCCAGGGATTTGTGCTAGAAGCCTGGGAGCTGGCTGGGACCACGTCACCACACAGCTTCTGGGTGGTGGCAAACTGTCGAATTCTGGGAGAAATCTACACAGAGACGTTTCACAGAGCTCAGAATTATCTTGGCAACAAAGTAAACTGTGAAAATCACTGCACAGTTTCTTGAAAGATCTGCCTTGCAGCAAAGATTTGCCAGTCAGACCCCTCTGTGGAGTGCTCCGGGTCAGGCACAGCCATGGGAGTCTGGAACTCCTGAGATAGGATCTGGGCTTAGGCCAGAGCTCCCTGCCTGCTCCGGGCCTGAATTTCTTCTGCCAGCAAAAAGGTAGCAGGCATTTCCCTCCAAGTTTGAAAAGAAAGAGGGTTTAAATAAAGATAACGCGCTGGTTAAGAGAAATAAGAAGGTATTAAAATCCATATAGAGGGAGATGCTGCAGTGAGCAGAGTTTCAGCCTGCTCTTCTCAGGATAGGGCTGGGACTGTTTGTTCAGCTGACACAAATTAAACATAAAATCCAAATGAAACTAGGAAATGGGTTACAGGCCTTTTCAGAAAGGAAGAAAATTTCTCAGGTAAGTCTTCACAACCATCTTATTACAGCCCAGTCCTTCAGCTGCCTGTGAGAAGTACCTACACACTGCAGATGAAGCCTGCAAAGCCAGAAACACCAAACCTGAGCTACAACCCTGCCACTGTATCTTATTTATTGAGGTTTTTGTCTATGAGCCTGATAGCTGTAACCCAGAGCACCTTCATTCCCTTTACTTAAGGTAAACTAAACAAATTACATCTGAGCAACAAGAGAGCAGAAGAGAGAGATGAAGGGGACAGAGAAGCAAGTCCAAGAATTAGAATAGATCTATTTCTTTTTTTATCAGCACATTCTCTTGCAGACTGGGGAAAAAAAAAAAAACCAACAACAAAAAAAGTCCATTAGCTTTGGAGCAACCTCATTCTTCTTTGCTTTCCAAATAAACCACTGCACACCTACACTTCAGGGACTTCATCAGAAAACACTTCATGGTCAAGGTTATTTTCCCATCTTCTTCATATGAATCTTCCTCACTCTCCTTTCAAGGTATTGGTCCAAAGGTCACCCCCTCAACACTCCTGACATACAGCAAAACCCACAGAGCCCATGGGGTCATGGGCAGCTCTGCCCCTGTTCCCTGCCCAGCTCAGCTGTGAGCAGCCATCCATGAGGGTGCCACTGTGTCAACCCCTTCCCCCTCACCCCAGATGCCAACAAACCAATCTCCATCACCCCAAAACGCAAACCCACCTTGATTTCAACTTTCTTGCCACATCTGATCTCTTCCACTTCATGACAGACTGAACCCTGGTAAGCTGACAGGATGGTGGCTACCAAGCAGCTACCAATTCCCTGATGCTGGAGAGGTGAATTTTCTGGTATTTCTGGAAGAAATACCTAGTGGAACCATCAGAATTCCATGCAGGATGTCTCTCAATACCATGCCAAGGTTACCACCAACTCCATAAGCTTCACACCTGAATCAACTCAAACCCTAGTTCTGTGCCACTGCAGGGTGGATAAAGTCACACTCGCCCCACCAAAGGAAAGGTCAAAGTGCTGATCATTCCCTGGAAAGATGCTTAGGAGCAGCAGAGCAACTAATCCTGGAGCATGTGGTTTGGAAGAGGGAGAGCCCACAGCACGTCAGACCATGCAGAGACCAAAAGGTAACACAGCCTCGAAAAAAAAATCCACCTGCCAAACAAGGACGAGCCTCCCACCTAAAGGAAAGGAATTCTGAACACTGGCATTAGGGAAATCACCCAAACATCTGGCTCACAAGACAGCTCAGTCTGTTTTTCCTTGTCAACAGGAGCAATCTTCCGAGTTCCTGGGAAGTGATAATGAGTCCCAGTTCCACCTGCACCACACAGCGCTGTCAGCGTGGGGCCTGCACAGCTTCTAGGTAAATCTGGCACCACAGAGGAGCATCCTGAAGTGTTGGCTTTTAGGCTGCTACGATCAAATTTAATACAGGACGTGTTCCAGCTGGGGGAGAAGTCGCCTTTTTGGATCACACACCACTCGTGTTTTCCAAATATCAATTTGCCCTGAAGAATTAAGCCCGTCCTTCAGGCTGAACCAGCGGTGGCAGCTCTCCCCTGAACCAGTCATGGGTGAGAGACAGAGGAGGAGAACTCGTGCTCATTTAGGAATGTGGCAAAGTAGGCAGAGTCTGGAGGAGAGTGGGCTGGTGGGAACAGGTTAGCAACACTCTTATTATGCACTGGAAAAAAAAAAAGAAAAGAGAAGAAAGGTGTTCAGCATAGAAATGAATTGCTTGTCACAGCTACAGCCCTTCAGATAGTTACTTCCTTCAGGAAGGGGAAAGAAGACATATGATAAGCACCTATTGCCAACTGATTCTTAAGCATTTAATACTTGGCAGCAGCTCCCCAGTTTAATCCTCTTTTCCCCAGTTTTCCCCAACCATCTTTCATCATTCAGTGATCCTCCAACAACAGGCACTGGCCCGTCACTGCACGACTCCAAACCTCCCGGAGCTCAAATCAAACTGTTTCCATTTGAAAGTGTCACGGAGGAGGAAGCTGGCTGACTGAGCCTCAGGAGCACAATCCCTGATACAGCAGAGATACTGCAAATCCACTCTCCACGTGTATCCAATCCGTCTCCCATGACACACAGACTATTGCAGGCAGGCTGCGCAGAGCTCAGCAGAAAATTGAGAGCAATCATCATCCAAATGCTCCTTGGGGAAAGAGGTTTCCTCCTGTTCTTGGGCAAGGGGGCTCAGATGTCGGTGAGGCAGAGGAAATTACTTCTGACAATGATGGGTAATTTGACAAGCAAGGAGCAATTCTGGGAGGACCAGTTCAAGAAGGTTAAGCAGAAGACAATGGCAGCGATACTGGCGGGGCAAAATACTGCTGGTGCCTCCTGCTCTGGATGTTTGAAATTAATTTTAGAGTGGTTAAAGGTAATCTGATTATATGCTATTTATTGCTCCTTCACATCCCTCCTCGAGGACTTGCATCATTTAATGTGAGGGGTCCCAACAGGCCCATTAAAACAAAGACACATGTCCTACCTGCAACTGTTATCCACGTTCTCCGAGAAACACAGGTAGCAGTTAATGAGCAGGGACTGCTAATTCACCTTAGAATTTAAAGGAGAGGCACCTTGTTGTAATAATTAGAAAGAAGGTGCCCTTCTATCTTCCAAACACACTACCCAAAAAGTGCTGTGGCAGATGTGTTATGACAGCACAGCAGAGATGCAGCCTGTAACTCCTGACAGCGCTTTCCCCCTCAGCAGATCCGCTCTGGGTGGGCTTTGCAGAACAGACACCACGTTCGAGCTCGGGTTATAAAACTGCTCATCCCTGACGTGGTTTTATCGGCAGTCCAGAGGAGCAAACATCACCTCCCAGAGCGTGTTCCCAGAAATGATCTGGTCCTCAACACAGGTGCAAGAGCAGAATTCAGAGATAACGAAACCATCCTTTGCCTCAAAATAAATGAATAGGATTAATTGTGCTGCTCAGCATGGAACAGAGTGGAGCTGCTGGCCTGGACAACTGCTGAGCACTCCACGAGTTGAGCCTGGAACCCTAATAATCAAGGATGAAGGAATTTAAATGCATTTTATTTGTGAATGCAGTGGGTCAGGAGAATGCAAATGGTCCATTACTGTGTCTCAGCCGATGAGCAGGAACACATTAAGCTGTGGTAACTCTGTCACTTGGGACCATCTGTCCGTGTTCTTCCTTTTCTCTCCCATATTGTTAAAGTCACACCAACAAGACCCTGGCTGAAAGCCTCCAAATGCTCTCCAGTATGTCACTTGACAGGATTAGATATCAGAATAATCTCAGCAAATTGGGAAAATAGTCTGAAACAAGCGGGATGCAATTCAGTAAGGACACACAAGGCGTTCCACCCCGAGGGAAGCACAACAAACCATGAAGCATAAGGAATAAATGGTTCCAGCAGCACTCGGCCGAAAACGATACTGAGGCTGCAGAGGATCCGGAATTCTGCTCAAATCAAGGCTGTTGTAATGTTGCAAAAAGGAGCAAACCCCACCCCAGGATGAGCAATAACGTGTGTCACACTCAGGAAAGGGCTCTCGCCCCGCTCTCCGCTCTCCACATAGTCCCCACTTCAGGCAGCGTTTGGCTCATCGGGAGGCTCCAGAAGGAGGCAACATCTGGGAGGAGGAGGGCACGGAATGTGACCTACAATTAAAGCCGGGAAGGTCTGGGGCTGCTCACCCCGGAGGGGAGGAGACTGAGGGAAACCTGACAACGTTTTGCGAAGGCACAGAGAGATGCTGCAAAGAATAAGACGGGAAAACCATTCTCCACATGCAGAGGGAAAGGCCAAGAAGTCACGGCTTAACTCTCCGCAGGAGAGCAGGGTCAGACACCAGGACAGGCTTTAAAGCTGTGAAGCACTGAAGCAGAATGCCTGCCATGACTTTCCAACACGGGGGAGCCCTCAGGGTGCCTTAGGAAGGGAAGGACTAAATGACTCCTCGCTGTTACTTTTGTATTCTGTTGTTACTCGCTAATGTGAATGAGACGTGCAGGTCTCCAAAAAGCCTCACGAAGTTGCCCCTTGCAGATGCAACAAAGTGATTCTGAGAGAAGGGAGTGCTACATAAAATGCTTTCTGATGGCTCCATTCCCTGAAAACCCCCAAAGCTACCTTAGTGACAGGGAACATCACAGTTACAATTTGGGATGTACACAGAAGTCAGGAAATTAAAAATGCTCGTTCCCACAGCAACCGGGATGGAGCCTGCCAAGAGAGAAGGAATGTTCTAGCCTAGTCAAAAGGTGTTAATTCTAATGCCTGAAGGCGATTTCCACTTCCAGATGCCTGAAGAAGGCCTTGGACAAGCCCATGAAAGCTCTCTGCACTCGTGCACGGGAAAAACTTGATCCTCGGTTTCTTTGTGAATTATCTGCTCTTGCCCGCAGGACACAGTGCAGATTGGAGTCTGGAAATTAAGTTGAAACAGAGAAAGCAGGGCTGTGGAGACCATCACTGGAATGCTGTGATCCTGGAACCACTCTGCACTTCACAACTGACACAGTTTGTGCCTTCCCACCCTCCAGCTGTGAGGAAATGATATCCCAGTGTAATCACGTATTCGGATGAAAGCACCGCGGCGAGAAACTGGCCCGACTTAGATGTTCTTAATTGCATGTTTCTATCAGAGAAATATATTCTGGGTGTATTGAAATTCGCAGGAAACAACCTCTGCCTTCAGAACTTCCTCTTGAAACACCTTCATTTTCCTGCACTGAGCTTTTTCTCCCCTTTTTTTTTTTTTTTTTTTCCTTTTGGGAGCTGCGTATAAAGTGGCTTAGGGNCCCTTCATTTTTCTGCACTGAGGTTTTTTTCCCCCTTTTTTTTTTTTTTTTTTTCCTTTTGGGAGCTGCGTATAAAGTGGCTTAGGGTGCAGTGGGTTTTTTTGAGAATAAAACATCAGAAGAAGGATGAACAATTTCAGTAAGTCCAAAAAAGAAAAAAAAAAAAATCATCCACGTTTTTCACACTGATGCCTCAAGCAAAGGCTAAGGGATTTTCTTGAACTTCCAAAAAATCCTCTCTAGAGACGAGAACAATCCTGAGAGGCTAAAAGAAAGTGTTTTTTAAAAGCATAAAGGTCTTTGAATGACAAATGCCTACCACAACATTCAGAGCACACAGATCCAGCCCGGAAACCAGTGACAAATCTGAAAGTTGACGTCCTGTGGGATGATGTTAAACCCACTGATTAAGTGAGATAAGGGACTCCTCTGGCCCCAAAAGGCCAAAAATATCAGAAACAAGTACCTGGAGAAATTATAGGGAAGGAAATGCTGTAGCAGGAGCCATTTGAAATGTGATCTCCCGTAGCTGAATAGAAAAATCTAGTCACTAGTCAAAATCTAACACTAATCCAGATGAATATCCAATGAGATACATAATGAGGGTGGAAAAAAAGCTTCAGCAGCAGCACAAAATGATGTGATAAAGCAGTTAAGTTCTAAATGTGGAATCTAACACAGCAAAATCAGTTTGGAACCTGCCTAATCTCTTCAGAAGTTTCAAGAGTGGAAATCAAGTGAATTAAAACCAAAGTAAGTGGGTTTTTTTTTTTTGCTTCACAGTTTCTAGCTCCCCATCTCCTCTGAATCAACAAGGGAAAGCTAAATACAGAGGGATAAAGATAAGAAACCCAGAAGTCTCGAGACGTTTCCAACATTAAAAGGTGCAGCTAAAAGTATATTTTTGAAGTATTCTTAACTTGCTCCGCATTTTTATGCAGTTTCTGGTAGTGCCTGCCTGCAGGTGGGTTTGTGTCTGCAACCCAAAGAAAGAAAGTTGGAGCCAGTTGGGGGTCGGGCTTTGCTCCCAGAGAAAAAGTGACAGGAGAAGAGGAAACAGCCTCAAGTTGCACCAGGTGAGGTTTTTAGATTGGATATCAGGGAAAATTTCTTCATAGGAAGAGTTGGGACAGGCTGTCCAGGACAGTGGTGGAGGCACCATCCCTGGAAGTGTTCAAAAACGTGTGGATGTGGCGCCTGGGGACGTGGTCAGTGGTGAACACGGTGGCGGTGCTGGGTCGACTGTTGAACTTCATGATCTTCAAGGTCTTTTCCAACTGTAACAATCCCTGTGATTCGGGCAGAAAACGCTGTAAAGCATCTGACAGCAAACGGTGGCCAGAAGACAACCGGCCCTCGGCGCTCCTGAAAGACACGTTCTGACCAAAGCAGAGGAATCTGTGCACTCAGGAGCCTCCCGCCTGGTACTGACCTCCCGACGGAACCCCAGAACGGCTTGGCTTGGAAGGCACCTTAAAGCTCATCTTGTTCCACCCCCGTGCCACGGGCAGGGACACCTTCCACCGGACCAGGTTGCTCCAAGCCCCGTCCAGCAACTCCAACCTGACCCCGAGTGGTGCCGCTGAAGGTCCCTGGAGGAGATGCCGGATGTTTGTTCAAGCCGGTTGGAAGTGCCAAACCTCCAACTCAGCTTTTGCTGCGGAGCTGCCACCAAAGCCTCCGTAATCCAGAGACGAATCTGTGAGCAGTCCAACACCACCCACTCTCAGCTGGCTGCCTTTTAATCACACGCTCAATATCGCTGAAGATTAGGCAATTATTTCCGCATAATTAGTGTCCAGAATGAGGCACAGACAACATCCATAACGGGGGTGCTTAAAGGAAAAAAAAAAATTTAAAAAAGGAGAAAAAAAAAAAATCTTAAAGACCAGCTCACTGTATTTTTGAAATACAGCCCTCAGAATCTGAAAAAGAGGGATAGAAAAAACCAGCTACAGCCTGATTGTTCCCCGTGTGCCTGGTAACGGGGCTGCTCACGTGTGGCTTCCTCCACGCCACTGCACGTTCCGCTCCTCAGCAACCTAAAGAGGCCCCGCAGAACACTCTCCAGTCACAACTCAACGCAATTTTATCTCTTTTTCTGCTTTCATTTGCTACTTTAGTGGTTGTTTTTCTATTTTTTGTTTTGTTTCCTTGTCCTCCATTTTGCTGCGCACAGCAGTTCTGACAAACCCCAAGACACTCTCTCCCACTTTTTAGGCCTCATTAAGCTCAAAACTCTGTTCAGGGTCAATGGAAAGTTCACGAAGCTCATGAGGAAGCTGGGATGATTAATGGGTTTGCATGGAGATAATGTGAAGCTTGCCCAGGCTTCCTGCTAAGGACAGGCCCAGGCCAAACCACGCTGTCCAGCCGTCGCAGCTGCCCTCGTACCTCCAGGGCTGAACACAAACAGAGACCCCCTGAATGTGCATCTGGGCTCTGCAGCTCAGGCCAAGGCTGTTCTCCACTCCATTCTCCTCCCTGGGTTGTTTCTTGTCCAAGATGCAAATCTCAGCTGAAGGGAGACGAATCTGTTCGGTTCCAACAAAGTGTTTTCAATAACTGCTGCCCCGCTCAGCCCCAGAACAAGGGGTTGGTAGCAGAGGTTTTTGCAGAAGGCCACGGGCCACTCTATGAGTTTTTTTTGTGTTTAAACTTTCGAAATGAGCGTTTCAAGCCAACAAGTTGCTCCCTGTCAGCTGAGCCCCCATAAGAAGCTTAAATCTCTGCATGAGGTTCAGGGTTCAGTGGAGCCCTGATGTTTGAGCTAATGCTTGGAACAGCACATCTGATGGAAGCCGCTGTTCCCAGCATGACCCAGGGTGAGGGCAGAGAGGGAACAGGTCTCCTGAAGTATTAATGGCAACCTTGGGGTCTGCAAGGAGTGATCTCTGGCAGGTCAAAACAAGGGGAATAAAAAAAAAAAAAACCCACAAAAGGGATTAATGTCAGCTCCAACGTGCATCACGCAGCCAGTCCCCCACGAGGTTGGTATTTGCAGGATATCCTGATTCGCTGCTTCCTGCTGACAGGAAATAGGTTTGTTCCTAAGGATTTCAGTGACAGCAAAAGCCAAAGTCAACTCAAAACACCCTCCCGAAAATAACGTTCAACTGGGCAACATTATACACCAAAAAAACCCAAAAACCCAAGAAAGATGATGATGCCAGGGAGCAACAGAGTTCCAGCAACATCTTCATTACAATATATTTTTCTCTTTAAGGAGCCCGTGGAGCCAACCATGTAATGCCATGTGCAACAGGCAGCAGGAATAATTCCACATACAAATAAAGACAGTTGTTGTTATTATATCATTATTATTATTAATTTTAATCACATTAAAGGACACTCCAGGGTTTTGTAATTTTGTGATCCCAGGGAAAGAGACTTATAGACAGAAAAGGTGCGGCACAACTGGAGGTCACCATTTCCTTCTGGTAGTTGGAATGTTGCTGAATTAATATTTTCATCCAATTACCTTTCCTATGTTATGTATTCACACCTCAGCTCCCGTTGCTTCTAATTGAGGTGGGAACATTTCCTGCCTGCTCCATGGTTCCCTAGATAAACCAGTGGCGAAGGAAGCAGCTGTTTGGGAAATGTTTTGGCTCAGGTGGCAAGACTGGATGGTTGAAGGCACTGATCCTGGGATGTGGAGCTTTTTGGGTCCAGTTGGGCCCAGCACCTGAGGTGACAGCCACAGAGCAGCTGCTGTTAAAAGCTGGCTGTGACAGGAGCTTGCTGGTGCTAAATCCAGTGGGAAGATGTTCCTTGAATTCCCATCCAGATCTGAGCCTGGCAGGTCACAGTGCAGTGACAAAGCCTGGAGGGATTTGCCAGGGAGAACAACCCTGAAGGGCTCTGGATCTCAGGACAATCAGCTTTCCAGAGGCCTCTCTGTGTGTTCGTGTGGTCACTGCTTCGCTGCCCCGGCCATTTCAACCCCTTTTTTTTTATGCTGGAGAGCCAAACTAGCACCATTTCCAGGCAGCTGAGACCAACGACCTCCCGTCTTCCAAACAAACTGTCGGGACAGCTCAGGCCAAAGTCTGAGCCGAGCACACAAACACAGCCATGGATTTTTCCAGGAATTTCTCCACCCTGTGCAGATCTCCCCGTCTGCTGTCACTGAGCAGTCAAACGTGGAGCCACACGAGAGCCCTGCTCAGGGGTGAGGTCTAAACACACCTCTCATCTTTTAGACCCAGCTGCTGCCAGAGCTTTGCCATCCAGTCGTGGTGACCTGGATGTGCCTTGGATGTGACAGTTGTCACATGGATTCACATCAGATAAAGCTACAGAGCCTCACAGTGTTGCCTAAATTCAGCATATGCTGAGAGGGGCAATGGCTGCAACGAGGCAATTCATAATTTTAGGTGTGATTTCAAGTGGGGAAAGAGGAAGCAAGAGGGGAAACCTAGTTAAGGATTGCTATTTTTAAACTAAAATTAACACACCGACGTGCATTTAGGTGGTGAAAAATGTCTGACAGCACACCAAGGCTCCATATTTACTTTCTGTCACTGATTTCAGAGCAAATTGGCTCAGGTTATAAGTCAAAGAAGGATTCTCTGCTGCTGCCAGCACTGCACACTTCAGGAGATATCCGAAAATCAGGCTTCTTACCTTATCATTGTTAAAAGACTGTGCAATCAAAATGTAACTGACAATTCAGCTGATGCCTGAGCAGAAATAGATGCCAGCTCGCTCTCCCATAGCTAGAGAACCTCTGTAAAGCTAACAGGATTTTAAAAACATTTTGTCAGAGAAATAAGTGGCTATGACAGACCTGGGGAGCGGGCAGAATAACAATTCAGCTCTCTGCTGCTGGATACCCCAGGGACGGGCACGTTCCGAGTGCTGTGCTACGGAACAGGGTTGCCCCCTCCAGCAGCCCCACTCCCAGGAATTCCACGTGCTTTGCAAGCATCAGTCAATTTAATGCTTACAGCACCAAAGGCAGGAACGCTGAGATGGTTAAGAAGGGTTAAAATAACGAGGTCAGCACTGGGAGCATAATAAGTACCTGCAGATGTCCAGCCTTACCCTTAGCCACAAGCTCAGCGGGGTCATTTTCCTTAAATCTTCCTTAAAAAGCCCTGTTTTGGGCCTGATTCAAATATCAGTGGCCCGATATCCTGCAGGTTTCCCTTGAGTTCCCTTAAGTGCAGAGGGAAATCTCGCAGGCAGTTCTGGGAACCCCCAGCTCTGCAGCCATCCCCACCGGACCCTTGCGGCGCAGCTTTCATTCCGGCAGGGATCATCCTTCCAGCCCCAGCAGAGCGCTTTGCCCCATTTCCAGGGCACGTTTTCCAGGCAGATCATCCCCTGCCTGAAAGCCTGGAACACGTTTACCCCACTGCAGGGCATGGGATGGGATGTTTAGCACGGCCCATCTTATCACAAGCGTCACCGATGAATAATTAAGGTTCACGAAAGAAGCACAGCTTGTGGGTTTGAGGAAAGGGCTCTCAAGCTGCAGTGATTATAAACGACAGCAATCAGAGGAGTTCTGTACGAATAAACTACGTCCAGGACGTGGGAGAGTCTTGATGAACCGGATGGCCTAGAAATAGGAACTGGAGAACATCAATCCCAAGCAGGAACGTAAGGACCAAGTCACCAGATCGAAGTCCAAGTGAGTGGGACGCTGCCTGCAGCGGCCTAGAAATTATTTGGGGAGGGGGCAAGTTGAATTTCCAGGTGAGCTACCACCTTCCAAGGCAGAGGAGCAAGGAGATTGACTGATCTGGGGGTACAAGAGTTTTCCTACCAGTATCATCCCTTCCTGGGATCATCCCTTCCAAGGGCTGCTGGGAGAAGCAGGATGCTACGTAGGAGCAGAAGGTGAAGGTTTATTTTTATTTCTACTTTGATTAGAGAGAATATTTGATACAGAGCAGCTCCCCCGCTTCCCCCAGGGCGAGATGCTAAACTGAAGGCTACAAGTGAGCATCACATCCACAACAGCAAAATGTATCACCCTTCAAGAACTTGATGGCTTCTCAGGCACACAAACACAACTTGAAAATAGCCCCAAAGGGGTTCCTTCCCTGCAGAGAAATCTCAGCTTAATAGTGACATCTCCAGCCCGGGGAGCACCCAACTGGCCCCCATTAAATCTGCAGTTAGGAATAAAAAGATGCAAGATGTGACAGGAGGGGGAACGGGCAACAACGAAGGGCAACAGTGCCCTGTCCTAATTCCTAAAAGTCTCTGAAGGCAAGAGGGATGGAGGGATGCAGCAAGGGATTGCCTAATGCTTCCCTTCTTTACCAGCCACAGTCAAAAGGAGGAAAAGCCTATTAAAAGGCTGAGATGTACCATGTAGCTTCTTCTCTGCAATTGTCTGCAAATCCTTGTGCTCCCAAGCATTTTCCTTGAGAGTGCTCACAGGCATACTACAAACAAGCGTAAGTACTGTCAATTGTTTTAGCATGATAAATGCATTTTAAAGCTTTCAATATTTTTCTCTGTTTACTGGCACGCTCCTTGAGGAATTTTGACAGGCTTGCCAGAATGGAAAAGCTGCAAAATGCTTAACTTAGTGCTGAACTTAATTCTCAAGTAAGAAACCGGGGTGTTGCTGGAGGGAGTTGAAAGAGAAACAAATAAAAAGGACAAAGGAACCCCAATCAAAGCTCCTGACAAAGCAAGACCGTCATAAACATTGCCAGCCCACTTCCAAAACTGCTTCCTCCAGATATCCCACAGCCATTAACGTGGCTTTCTTGCAGCCCAGTATTGCACAACCAGATGTGAGTTAGTTAACCCTGAGGAACTCAAGAGCTTCCAGGGACGGGGCAGCCACAGCTTCTCTGGGTAACCTGTGCCGGGGCCTCTCCACCCTCACAGTAAAGAATTTTCACCTAATATCCACCTAAACCTACTTTCTGTCAGTGTGAAGCCATTCCCTCTTGTCCTGGCATTCCAGGCCCTTGTAAATAGTCTCCCTCCATCTGTTTTTTAGCCCCTTCAGGTACTGGAAAGCCACAGTCAGGTCACCCTGAAGCTTCTCTTCCCCAGGCTGACGGTGTCAGAAGACACCTGACTCATTTCCACCTTCAAACCTTCCCTTTCACACACGTCTCCCCAGCCCCCCAGAGCTAAGGAGGTCTCTGTAGGAGGTTGAACTCACTCTCCACACACAGGAGAAGATCTCCACGTCCACTCTGAAGGATCCCCACGTCATGTGCCTGGTGTAGGGAAAGACTGGGAAACCTACAGGGTGCCAAAAAGGAAATGGGAGCATTCTTCAAAATATCCCTTTGCCCTGAGGGAATAAACTCACAGATAATTTGCCCACTAAAGAACTCTATTCCTCTCTAATCTGGGCGAGGAAACTCCAGGAGATAATCTCTGCAAAACAGACTCCCATTGTAAAGGAGCAGAGAGATCCCTGTGGAGCAAGAATTCCCTAAGGATGGGTGGGAAAGGGCTGCTCAGGCAGATTCTGCTGCTCTCACCATGGCATAACCTGTGACACAAGGCCAAGCAGGGGCAGAGTAAGCAGAGCAGGGAACTGATTTGAGTGCAAAGGAGGAAAAAGACAATTGATATCCCCCAAGAAGTCAACAAGTACCCCACCAGCACGAGCAGGGGAACAGCCCTGAAATTATGTAAGTGGTTCACGTAAAAAGAGGTAACCTGCTAAGGAGTAAAATCATACCAGGCAGTATGCACATAGTATGAGGAGCTTTTAATACTGATTCACTCATATTTCATGGAATTCACCTCTTGCTCCACAGCAGAGAAACGGGCGAGAAAACGCTCCCTTTGGTCAGGTCCTGATGTCTACAAGCTCAGACAAACAGCACCATTGTCAGGCTTGGACTGACTTCATGTTCTAATAAAGGCACTTTCAGTTTAGCACTGCTTGAAGACACACCTGGTGCTAGATCTGCACAGAGAGGTGCCACAGGCTGGGACTGAGAGATGCCCGTGGGAACGAGATTCCCGTGGGAACGAGATTCCCAGGGACGGCACACGGGCAGGTCACCTCCAGGAGACGGGTTCAAAGCCTTGCTTCATACAAAGTGGAGAGAGGAAGGAGACCAAAGCTGCTCCAGACACCTCGCCGCATTGCAGAGAGAGGAACTGACATGTGACCTTTAAAAAATTCAATGAAATTGCACTAAAATTGAGTCTGAACTCACCAAACATGTTCCCGATGTGGCCGTTCTTGGTCAGCGGGCGCAGCTCGTTTTTCCCGAGTGCATATTGCTTGTAGTTATCCCAAGCAAATTTCATCATCTGCGGAGAGAAGAATTGGGTAAAATTGAATAAAACTGAATAAAAACACTTAACAGGACTGAAGGCTTTCTGAACCTCAGCTCTGGGAAGGAACGGGAGTTTCCCATTTGAAATCTTAATTCACGCTGAACACGATGAGTGGAGCTGCAATCCAAAGGTTTGAGGAAGTCTCCAACTCAACATTTCTGGAGCAGAAATTGGGACTGGCACATCTCAGAAGTACCACAGTATCCACCAAGAGCCTACTTTCCCCCTCAGCTCTCCAAACCAAGAGGCAGTTGCAGAAAGATGTCTCTGTCTCTGACTTTCTGACCTTTTTCAGGGAGTATCAGTATTTCAGGATTTCAATTTTATCAGTATTTCAAAATGGTAAGGCCAAAGCTGATCTACCCCTAAGCACAGGAAGAAATTGGTCTTACGGACTGCACAGAAGTTTTCTTTCTTCTAATTCACAGAATACATTCATAAAGGGGAAATCCAAGACATTTTGATATCTTTTATCAAAACTCCACAGTCTTATCCTTAAGAGAGTTCAGCACAAGGGCTGGGTGATTTCTGAGAAACCCCTTCCAACTCAAACAATTCCTTTTGGGACATTTGAACTGTCCTGCCCCGGGGCCCAGCACATTAACCTTCCCCTGAGGACTGCAAGGCAAGTTTGTGCAGGTTCCAACACACACACACACCAGCACAGCCTTTTCTGTCCTCCTGCCCCTTTGGCTCCAGCTGGTAGGAAAAATTAAACCTACAAGTAGCTTTTTCTTCATCTGGGAGAGACTGAGACTTGCCAGCTTCTAAGGAGTGCCTGAAATAAAGCTGCCTTTTATAACCCACCCAGCCTGGCTCTGAGCAGTCCCAGCCCCAGCATCGCGGTGACCTGGACATTCTTTTATTCCATCCCTGGAAAAAAGACAACAAAGGGGAGGAAAGCGGCTTCAGAGAATCAACAACGTTCTCTGCCGAGCCCAGCAAAGGTAAGAGTTGTCTAAAATGCTTCACTCAAACCAGACTTTTGAGAGAAAATGACAGTTTAAAACAACAGTTCCTCCACAGAGCGCCCCTGCCTCGTGTCTGCAGCAGCTTTTGCTGCTCTATTTCGGCATCAGAATGTGCAGGTTACTTTGGTCTGGAATTTCTGCTGTCATTTCGGTTCTTTACTTTTCCCTCCAGCTGTGTGTTTCACAAGCCCAACATCACAAGCCTCTGGCAGTACCCTCGTTAATTAGCACACAGCCCCAGAAAGCCACATCGCCAGATTTCCACCCGCCCCCCGCCTCCCTTTCCAAACATCAAGCTTCCAAAGCAAAGTTTCATAAAGCTGGTCATAAGGAGGAAGGATAAACATTTGCTGGACTGATTGATAACATTCGGACTCCGACACCACCAGGAGATGGAATGTTGGACAAACAAATAAAGTCAACTTGGGTTTTAAAAACTCAGTGTGGGATGAATTAGTCAGTGGAGCGCCCTGCTCTGAGGAAACCAAATAATGACCCCGGTGTGGGGGAAGAAATCCTCCACAAAATCCATTTGCACATGTCTCAGTCATATGACTCAGGGTGTTTACTTTATTTTTTGCTAAAAAAAAATTTAGCTCTCTGGATTTTCTTTTTTTTTTTTTTCCCAGTGGTAGCAGATGCTAAATGGGAAGTTCTCACTCTTCATTAAGATAAGAGGGCAAATGTTTGAGGGACTCTGGCCTTTCTCAGACAGTATGGAGCAAATGCTCTTATGCTGCTTGATCCTGAAGTTCCCTGCAGGAAAGATGGTGTTTCCACAAAGACAGCATTCCCACAGCAGGGCTCCTGACAGAAAGGAAACAGCAAGTCAATCTACTGGGTTCATTCCTCTTCTAAATCAGAGCTGAGGAAGGAGGACCCACCCTTCTGGCACACAGAGAGCCTGGACGTGGAGAGGATGTGGAAATGACTCTATTTTGTTGCCTAAAACCCCTAACGTTGTAATTCTGAATCAGCCTCATTTTAAGCTGAGTAGGGAATTTAAAGTTTCTTCCTTCCCTGGACTTTTTTAACCCCTCCACTCCAGGAGATCCAAAGTTTCCAAACCCAGGCGTCTCTGGCTCTCACGGCTCCCTGTGATCCAGAGTTCCCCTGCACCTCCATCGCAGGGAGGCGATGGAAAACCACCCTGGCTTTCCCTTCAACAGTCTTTCATATCCCTACAGGGGAAATCTCCTCCTCTCCTCCTGTCTCCTCACACAAGGAGGGACGGCCTGAGGCCTGACGGGCTCCCCAAAGTGACCCACTTCACACAGGACTCCGAGCGCTGTTGGAACAAACACATTTATTCTCCATTTGCCTGTTCAGCCACTTCAGCTGCCTTTGTCACGGTGTCGCAGGAAAAGTTCCCCTACAAAATGATTTCTTGGGCCTGTGACACTGGCTGTGGTGGCTTAAAACTCTCCTTCTCTGTTCTGTCCTGAGCTGATAGTCAGGGAGACAGAGGATGGACGAGATTGGATATGCTGCCACATCGAACTGCCAGTTTTTTCCGCTACGTGAACAAAACTTTGCTCGCTGCTTTTGAACCCTGTAGATTTGGGAGGCAAGTTGCATAATGTGCCCACCACCCTCCCCCCCAGATCCTCCACCCCTTTCATTTTCCAAGATCAAGCTTTCCTCTCTCCAAAGACGGGTCCAAAAGCAGCAACTGGAAAAGTCTGAGAGCCAAAAGCATCTGCACCAGTCTGCCCGTTCTGGCTCCCTGCAGCTGCCTCTCCAGGCCAAATTTAGCAGCTCCACTTCCAAAACCACTGAAGAGGTTCATCAGGTTTCTAAAAGTGGGGACTCCACACTCACAGGAGCTTTCAGAAGCTCTCTCTGACCGAGGTTCATAATTCCAGGCTGAAAGGGAAGGGGCCGGGGCCCAGAGGTGCAGGAGAGGAACGTGCCTGCTGAGGTGTTTCAGGCAGGTTTCTGATGAGCCACGAAGGTTAAAAGTGAATATTTTATGCCATTCCAGTCATGACACATCACAATACATCAGTGTTAACATTATGCCATTTCAGATTTGAAAAATGGCCCCAGAACCCACAAAAATTATGGAAATAGATCCATAATTTTAGATTTTGCTCTTACCAGCGAGCCATCTGCCATCTAATAGATAATTATCTATTTGGCCCTGATATTCTAATCACTCTGGCTCTCAGCTGATTTATAGCAGAGACTTCCAAATTTATAATTTAATTTGTCAGATTGCTCTTTCTTTTCTGTAACCTGTAAGTCATTTGTTACTTCTGAGAGTTTCAGCAGCCCAGTCAGACAATTACGTATTAAAATCAGGTAGAAATAACGAAACTGAATTCTGAAAATCTGCACTATCGCTTTCATCATTTAGGTCATTATCTTTCCCTGTGCCTTGGTCCATCCAAAGCCAAAAAGGCTCTGGCTTTCATGCCCACATATTTCATACAGGCAGCAGCAGAGCAAAAAAGGCATTTAGCGAATTCTGTGATCCAGATAATGATGAAACAGGTTTCAGGATAAAAAACTTGACCAAGGAAGTGTTTTCACTTTGAAGAGATGTGCAGATCTTTAGCACATTTAATAACTGAACCACTCAAAATCTCCGATTTACAGTCTTGCAAAAAGCAGAGAGATGAGAGAAAAAGAATAAAAAAACAAAAAGGGGAAAAAAACCTCCTCCCCACTATCACTTGCCCTCCTTTCGTTAACAAGGAAGATTCCCAACTGCAGAGCATTCCCAAACAGCTATTTGATTTTGTTTTGTCCATCAAGGCTGGGACAATTAGTAAATGCTTAAAGGATGAAATCTAAATATACCGACCAATCATCCCCTTTCAAGTACTTCCAAGGAACATTACACAGTGCCATTATCATCACAAGATATCATCACAAGAGCCACTTCTGTGGCTCTCATCCCTCCTTTCTTCAACTCCCCTTCAAACATTTCACTATAAAGTATCTAAGAAATTTCCGGCTCGGGTAAATAAAAAGGGAGGGTGATGGTAATTTTAAATATTTCTTTCCCTGTTGTATTCCTAACTTGTTTTTTCCCCACCTCTCTTCCTTTCTTTGGAGTTGGAGGCAGATGAGTTGCCTCATCCCTTTCAAACCCAAGATCTGTTCTTTCCCACCTCTAACTTTCTTGCTACCCCAAAATAGCGCTGTTCTAGTTTGGCTTTTTAAGTTGCAACATAATTCCATATATTTTCCCCAACTGTGTAAGAAATAATTTGCCAGATGACAAGATGCAGAGGAAAAAAAGGCACTGACTGTCAGTGTTGCAGGCAGAAGAAAAAGTCTGCCTTGAACACACCAGGATAAGCCATTTCTGTTTGGAATAACGGATGCATTTTTTCCCTAATCAGACTTGCATAAACTTGTATAATTCAGGATTGAGTGCGGGAAAGGTGATGAAACAGCATCATGTTTATTACGTGTTGCTGCTTTTAATACTGTCACGTGGAGATATAAATATCCCTCCAAACAGAACGATACAAAAAGGCTGGAATTCACATGAAAACCTTTAACAGAAAGCCGAGCAACTTCTCAGGTTACTTCTTCAGGACACCCTCCTCAGTAATGTTTTTACGTAACAGCAAAAGGATAACAAAAAGGCTGTGTGTTAACTCAGCTGATTGAGATGTTCCATTTAGGCAGGCACTAAATATCCAGAGGCTTTTACTTGGTGGGTTTAAAAGCCTGGAACTGCAGAACAGACAGTGCTGCAGCACCAGAGACGTTACCAGGCAACTCACAGAGACGGACACCAACATTGATAATCCATTCTAAAGTAATTACACTTTATAATTAAAGATTACAGTAAATCCAATAGATCCCAACAGGAACTTGAGCAATTCAAAGACACGCTGGCTAACCTGTCTGTTTTCCAGGAGCCATGTTAGCTCCTGTCTGTGAATAAAACACTGGGTGAATTGCTGAGATTTTCATTTAATTGGCCTTCAAACAACTGACAACCAGGAGAGTCTCACCTTGGGAAGTGTTAATCTAATGTCACCTCACTCCTCTAACTCTGAATCAAATATCATTCCTCTTTTAATTGACGGCAAAGGGGTGACTGGGGGTAAAACCAGAGTCTGTCACTACCAAATGAAAGCCCTGGCAAAGCCAAGTGAACACAATCCTGACTCCAATGGGACAGGTATTTCCTCTTTAGTTCCATTCTTGACTCTTACACGTTGTTTGGGCAACTTCAGCTCATCCCTCCACAACACAGAGCTCATCCCTTTCTTCTCAAAGCACTGGGGGTAATAGAGAGAAACCAGTGTGCATTGAACACCGTGGGACTGAGCTCACTCGGTGTCCCAGAGCAGCTCTGGCTGCCCCATCCCTGGAAGTGTCCAAGGCCAGGCTGGAGCAACCTGGGCTAGTGGAAGATGTCTCTGCCCATGGCAAGGGGTGGGACAGGATGATCCCTCAGGTCCCTTCCAAGCCAAATCAGTCTGTGATTCTACAATTCAATATCCTTTCACCCAACAATCTTGCAACCCCAGAATCATTTTGCACAACGTTCTGCTCAAGTTCTCCTTAAACACAAGATAAGGGCTCGTGTTTCCGCACCGAAAGCACCAGACTGAGCACAGAACTCCTCCCTTGTGCTCCAGATCTTCCTAATGGATTCTCACCCAAAATTTCAAACCCTGTCAGCCCACTGACTGTAAATACATCAGTTGATAGTTCGGTGTCAGATGGCAGATAGAGACTGTGAATCACTTGCTACACGCAGCTTTATCTGGAAGTAAATATAACAGTAATTCAAGCAACAGGTGAGCGGGGCTTTGCTTCAGATTTTTTCTGGCAAAGTCTTGGCAGCCTGTTCTCAAACTGGCATGGGTGGTTTTTCATGCCATCAGTTGCTATCACAGCTCACTCTCTCTTGCACAACAGCCAAAGACATGGCAGCTCCTCGCTTAGAAAACCGATCCCCATCACTGGAACAACAGAGGAATTCTTTATGAAGATAGAAGAAACCAGCCTCCATCCAGACACAAGGCACCTTCCATCCAGTAAGTTACAATAAGAAAAAAGTAAGTTTTACATTCTGCTCGTTGTTCCCAGCCAGACAGTCCAGCTGAGTAATGGCTGGATCCAGCTTAGATCTGCAGAGGTAAGCACTCTCTCTCCGCCACAATCAGGGAAAAAGCAGGGCTAGAAGCCTGATTTGCAGTGGGGGAACAGGAAAAAAAAGCCCAGCACAGAGTAGTCCAAGGTCGTTAGTGTTAGTGACAAGGACAGAAATAGAACTCAAGAGTCTCCCTGACTCACAGTCCCTGCTAGGAAAGCTGAATGGGAGAAAGAACAGCTCAAGCCACAATTAAACTAACACCTAATTAAATTCCTAATGCAACTAGATTTAACTGTGTCAAGAGGGGAAAAAAAAAAAACCTGAAATCCTTCGATAGGGCTATCTCAGGCATTAAGATCCAGCTGCATCTAAATCAGGAAACATGTCAGCAAGAGCAGTTGATTTTGCAGTTAGCCCAGTAATGAGATGCTGGACTGGAAGAGGACAGCAATGGTTTTGAGAACAAATTTGCAAGTCTAGACCAAAGCACAGAGTGATTTAGCAGAGAGATGAGAAGAGCTGTAGCCCTGGCTCCTTCGCTTCCCAGAATCAAAGCTTGGGGAAGAATCTAATAGAAATAAAAGGTACTTGTGTTCCCAGTGCTGTCAGCTTCATGTTCCCTGCGAGCCTCTACAGCTGATCACACACAGGATATTCCAGAGCATGGCCAGGCTGATGCTGCACAACAAATCCAGCAATCAAAACAATAAAGACCCTTTTTGCCCTGAGTTTGTTACCCCTGACTGCTACTCAGGCACTTGCTGTCATGGAACAGGCAGGAAAAGGCAATCCAGGGTGTCCAGTTTGCAGCCTCAGCCCGGGGAACTGACCCCATTAAATCTGAGAGGTGATTTCTTCCATGGATGGACACTCCAAAGGTAATCTGGGATGCTGCAAAAAGAATGGGTGGCGAAGGGCAAGTCTAACTGTGTGATGGAGGCCAAAGTGAAGACGTAGTGGCAGCAAACACATGGAAAGGGAATAGTGGGATACAGGAATGACTGGAAATTGAAGAGGTGACACTGCAACAAAGATGAGCTTAAACCCAGAGCAATACTTATGATCTCCCTCGTTATCAGCACGGAGCGAAGGCAGGAGCAGCTCTTTGAGCAACAGGAGGAAATCGGGGAAGAAATTTAAGGTGCTTATAAAACATTGTTTGTTTGGGGGTTTTTTTAATGTATAGATATGGTGCAGAATTTGAACTTAACCCGGGTTTATGGCTTCCCTCCAGGCAGATTTCCCACCCAAACCAGATTTTATAAATGGAAATTGCAGCTGTGAGGATATATCTGAAGCACTTAAGTACTAACTTTCAAAGTAGAAGGTACCAGGATTTGAACAACGGAAGACCAGAAATCAATCCCTTTCTGTATAATATTGGAATACTACCTGATAATGGTAGACACTTAAAAATATTAAAAGACACCCAACTACATCACACTGTGCTATACTTTTCCACGCTCCTAGTTACAGGAATTATGGGATATGCTGCACTTTGGAATCGAGAAGGTACCCCATACCCAAACACACACGGAGGCACGTCAAGCAGATATTTTCCCTGACACTGCCAAAATATCACAACTCACATCCCAATGTACTGGTTCACTTCACAGGATGACTTTTGCTAATAAAGTCATGCATTAGGAGGTGTCTGTCAAACACACACCAACTCCTCAGCTACTGTGGGGGTAGCAGGAACACAGGACAGCAGGCAGACCCACAAGGCCACCAGCACACACCGTGTGACACTGTTATTTAGATTTTTCAAGTCCTTTTAACTCCAGGTTGGACAGTCTGGCTTTTGCTAGCAACTACTATTTCATTCCAGCATGCTTTGAGGAAAGAAAGAGGGGAAAAGTTACTTACCTACTAATTATGTTCCTTCAAATGTCACCTCCAAGTCCCCTCCCGACTTTTGTGCCTGCAGCACAAATCACGCAGGAAATTCCCTGAGCTCCCAAGATTTTGGGCACTGTCACATACCCATAGGCTGCCTTGAGGGCTCTTACATTTCTGCTACGTCCCTTCAAGCATGTACAGCACACGGTCTTTGTAAATCCCTAATTACACACAGGCTACAAGATTCTCCTTAAAAGTGGCCAGCGTTCCAGGTGAGTGATGGACAGCAGTTAAACAGCCAGGCCAGAATCCGTCAGCTCCTCACCATAACATCCCCATGCCAAATGGGAAGGTGGATGGAAACGCAAGCACTAAGCAAGATTGTTTTTACAGACCTGCATTATGACAAGGTAAGTAATTTTCTCTTTCCCCTACAGATACCATCTGCACAAGAGTCTCATTTCTGGAGAGCTGCAGCCCAAGGGGATGCTCTGAAAGGAGCTGTAGCCGTAAGTAACCCAAAATGGGCAGACTGCAAGGAGATGGAAGAACAGAAAAAAAGATTGTGGAAACACTTTGCTTTACTTTTTCAAGGATAACAACAACAGGGAAAAAAGTCTCTAGAACCTATTAGGCCCTGTCTGTGGGGACAGATGTCAAACAGATCAATACTGAAAAGAAACAAAACAGAGAAGATACCAGGCTCTGTGCTCCTGAGCCTTGGATGTGGCACCATGGCAGGAATCCTCTGGGGGTATGGAAGTGAAAGACTAAACAGGGACCAGAGTCTGTGTGTGTAAATCTGCCACAGAGCCAACCTGAGGCAAGTAAACAAAGCCTTCCTCACCCAGAGCAGAGACGTCCTGACAGTCACTGCGTTACACAGTTATGGGAATCATGGGGACCAGGTCGGGGTTCTGTGTGAGGTTCCACGTCCAGCAGCCCAAGCTGGACACCTGGAGAGCTCTGGTTCAGCCAAAGAAACATTTCCAAGGCGTTTTCAGATGTAAAAAGTGGAGACCGGCCTCAAAGTCGTCAAATCCTCTCCTGGGGAAGAGATTTCTCAGCAGAGAGAGGCCTTGGAACACGAGTGACACGGAGCTGCTAAGTCAGAGCAGGAGCCGGGGGATAAACGGGACCGATTCACACCACGGCTCGAGGGGCAGCCCTGGCTAATGACAACCTGAACAGGGCCCTTAGACTTGGAAATCACAGTTCCGAGCAGGAGCCACGCTGTCAGATGCAAAAGGAGTCCCTCCACATCGGAAGGGAACCTCAGCACCACCACAGGTTCGCTCGGCGGCTCCGTAGGCTCGTCTCACTCTTCCCATTTCAGGACCGCGCAGCTGATCTGCCTCTTCCCTTCCCGGCACCCGCAAAGCGTGAATTGCTTTTGACACATGGATGGCTCAAGGGCCCGAAACGCAGGCAGAAGCAGATGGGATAACTGAAGGAAGGGGAGAAAGAAGGAAAAAAACCCTGTAAATACAGGCCAAGAGTTACCCTGCATCACTCCTGTTCCGCGCTGTGAGAACGGACTCAGGGAGCAGAAGGAACATCTGTTTGGAAACCGTCCTTGTTTCAGTCCAAATGCTGGAACAGGAGAAAGATGGAAGCTGAGAACTGCCAGCACACCTCGTGCTTTATCTCACACTTGGATGGCTTAACAGGCGAGATCTGGGAGGATGAGTTTAGTTTAATGATTTCTTGCTGGTTCACCTGCTCCCCATCTGTCTTTGTAGTCCTTGCTCAGAGGGACAGATTGGAGCACTGCTGTCCTCTCCCCTTCCCAGAGTTACTTGTGATTTGAACTTCTGACAAGAGGAACAGAACAATTCTCAAGCATTAAAGTAGTCCACTGAGATTAGTCCAATAATTTATCAAAGGTAATAGCTAATAACAGACACAAGAAACTCACTCACAGCCTTCCTAGAGCCTCATGTCATGAGTTGTCACCTTACAAAAGCGCTACAAGAAATTCTTGGACCACAGCAGCAAATTTATTAACCAGGGGCTGATAAACTCTTCCAAGAGTCCCACAGCCCACAATAAATCATACAAATCAGGTTGCAAACATCAGATCTTTAATAAAAATGAAGTTGGAGGAGTGGATGTTAGAACAATGTTAGAATTCAGCTGGCAGGATGGAGGGGACTCGTTTTCATTTAGCCTGACCTCCCATCCCGGGAGGGATCAAGGCTTGGCCCTGGCATCACTCCAGCACTGCACTACACAGTCATCATACGACAGTGACTAATGAACTGCTGAAAGAATAAAGCAAGAAATGGCAAGTTAAGGGATCTGGGTAATAAACTAAAGAAAAGAGCCATAAAGATTTATCAGAATTAGAGACAGAAGGCACCTCCCAGGTCACAGACTCCATGTTCCTGTCAGTGTAGAAGAGGCACTCACTGTACTGCTCTGGCCGTGCTGCCTTTCAAGACCTAAGGAACAAGGTTCCACTCTGTTTCACTTACCAAATTCCACCCTAATATTCAACCCCAAATTTTGTTTAAGTCTTTGAAACCCAGAAATGAAAGGACCAAATGAGAAGCCTGCTTTATCCTGCTGCAGCCAGGGCTGCCCTTCAGAAATCAACCTTTTGAATTATGCTACTGTGCAGCCACCGATGAGAGTGGGCAGATCCACAGCCAGCAGTGACAATGTTCTGGTTTGTTGAGGGCTCACCAACAAGCAGAACAAATGTCTGATAGATAAAGATAATCCAACACAACTGCGGTGGTTCAGGACTGAGGAATCCTAACACGGTCTTGGTGCTGTAGGAAGGACTTCAGGAAAGCCAAAACAGCACCAGAAATCAGCCAAGGATTTGTCTGGGTTCATCTAGCACAACGCTGAACTCCAACGTAAATACGCGTCCTTCCCAGGAAACTCCAGCGAAAAAATGAGGCTCAGGTGGAAGAAGAGGCAGAAACATCCCATTTCCACTGGAAGTATTTCACCTGTGAGCTGGGCTGGCTAGCCCAGACAGCAGGAGGGTTTCAGGATGGATGAAATGCAATTACATTATGATTATCCTTTGTTACTTTGCAAAGTACACGGTTATGCACTTTCTTTACTGCCCAGGGAATTCATGTTAACACAATTAGAGCAAGAACCCTGCTTTAAACATGGTTGCTCGGACGTTACTAACACGGCTCCAATTCTCAGTACAGACAGTCTTCGGAGCCATCCTGCTCCATAAATCAGTGGGAGTTCTGTCACTTCCTCTGAAGAGAAGGGACACTCTCCAGGATGCACTGAAGACACAGCTTCACTCTATATCATCATCTGTGCTGGAGCTGCTGGCACAAGATGCTGCAGAATTTCTACATCTCTCGCATTTATTATTCTTTGCAGCAGAATATCATTCTACCCACTAACAAACTAAGAGAGAGAAATCTAACAGCAGCTCTAGGGCCAACCAAGGTGAGTGTTGGAGGCCAGATTAGAACTAATGAGTTCCTGGCTCCCACTCAATCACAACCATCAGAACAATTAGCTCGAATAAACCCAAGAACCGTTTTCTGCTCCGCTGTCGTCTGCCCGTCCTCCCCAGGAACTCCCGAGCTGGAAAACTCCAGTGGGGTTTGACAGAGGGGAGAGGTCACAGACAAACTAAAGTTCAGTGCAAAATGCCAACAAACTGGTGGGGAGACCCACAGAGTGTCCCACTAAAGGGGGGTACAGCAGGCTCCTGCTCCGGTCCCCCAGAGCCTGCTGAGGAAGAGGCAGCTGGATGTGGATCGGTGCCTCTGGCTCACACAGCCAAGGAAGGACACTGGGAAGAGCAACAAGACACCACCAGGGATGGGTGACCCAGGATTACAAACACAAGGATGGGGAGGGTCTCAAACTCCATGACGGATGCACGGGGGTTTCAGCACACGGGGCTCCCGTTCCTAGAGAGCCAGAATCCATTGCCTTTCCTGCTAGGGAAGAAACCCTAAGAACACACTTCCCCTTTCCAAACTCTGTGGAGACCTCTCCTTTGATTCCAGCACACAGCAGACACACACACAAGGGACTCTGCATCCTTGCTGTCGAGATAAGTAGATGCAGAAGGGAAGCACTAAAGTCACTTCAGTTTAGTGCAACCTCTTGCCATTACTTACGCTCCAGTGTCCTGCCAGGGAATGCTGAAGGGCCCGAGAGGAAGCAGTTTTGCTGCACATTAACTTGCTGGATTAGGGATTAAAAAACCTGTGCCCATTTCACAGAGGTGCCCGGTGGAACCACATGGTGCCACAACGAATCTGCCGTCAGGAACAGAACACAGAACCGAGTGTCCTGATCTCGTTAACAGCAGGTGCTCTGCTCCTCTAGTCAGGGCACAAATGAGTAACATCCCTGTCCCATAAATAGAGGATGTTTATTATCCAGTCCTTCAGCGCTCCCACTGTGCTCTCTCTCCTACAGCGGTTTGGGTCCATCATGCACAATGCACTCGCATTATGCACGGATCAGGGACATCACTGCCCATGACAGCTCCTCTGGAGCCCTTCCAAAATGTTGTGTCATATGATGAACTGAAGTGCCAAGGGGACACGCAGTAAAGACAGCAATCATGGCAGTTGTGTGCACTCCTCATGCCAAATCCATTCACAGCATTCAGGGAAAAGCACTTTTCTGGGGAATGTAAATGTAGCCTCTTTCCTAAGTTTAAAAATCAGAACCCTCCAAGCATAAGACTTCCTCTTCCTACCAGTGGAGTGAATATTCCTTCTGCCTTCTCCTTTTGACAGCTTCATGTCAGCTTTATGCTCAGATCAGTCTGTCCTTTAATACTAGAGATACATTCCCCTTTCCCCCTCTCAGCTTCCCATCTAAAACCTGAATTGTTCTCAATACTGGGAAACATATTCAAAAACATCAAAATGATAAACAACCTAAACAGTAACAGAATCAGAGAGTAAACCAAACATGATTGATTAACCTCCTCTGGCAGAGCCCTGAATACAGAGCCAAAGGAAAGAACACTTAGCACAAAAATCTTTCTCCCATTAAGTGGCAGATTTAATCATTGATTAAAAAGTTAATCAAGAGTCTATAAAAATTTTGGCTGCAAAGATAGGATCTTAACCCAGGTGACTGCTTTCTAGTAAATATTTGAAGAACTGGATATACACAGCCCTACAGACTGATGGTAGAACAGGGAGGTTACAGGCTCCATCCTTCCTGCCCTAAATGCCTTGTCTTTCTAACTGAGAGTTTTCAGGGTGTTAAGTGTTTTTACTGAAGTGATTCAGGAAGGTGTAGGTCCTTCTGCATCCTGGAAACTCATTTCACCGTGCCCAGCACTTGCAGTCACTCATCATCTGCCCAGAGAGGTCCAAAAGCCAACAATTCTGCCCTTGTGAACAGGGCACTGCCTTTAAGCGGCGGTTTATAAACCAGTCTAGCATCAAATTTAGTTGTTGTGGAACAAGTGCTTTCAGGGCTAGATTTGGGAGATAAGAACAAATGACTTCAAATTGCACAGCACTCCCAAATTCCAAAACACCCTGAGCTCGACAGAGATGGGTAATAGCGAGCACAAAGGTATCACTGGCATCTGAGGCAAACAGCACTGCAGCACAGATCACAGCATGTGAGGCATTTTCTGTACTCATGCATTCTATCAGCAGAACAAATACATTTTTAGTCAATTAACTGTACACCCTACAGCTGAAAGAGGCTCTAGGTCAGGTCTAAATTGTGTTTGCATGAATCCACCAAAAGGCTACTGAAGCAAAAAATCCACTGTATGCACCATTTGTGGGATTTACACTACAGTACCCGTTTCACAGGTTCAGCAAATAAATGCAAGAGAAGGAGCATGGAGAAAAGGAAAATTCCAGCAAGCCTGGAGCCAGCCAGTGCTTCAAACTGCAGGGAAATTCTCTCTTGCAAAGGTCTTTTTACCCCAGAGAAGGAATTACGATCTGATCACGGTACATCTGACTGGCTTGAGATCACAATCCCATTCCATTATAGTAAATATTTCACTGAGAACTCTTTTCTTTACCCCCAGCATCCAAAGCAAGCCTGTTGGAAGACACTGGGTTTACATCTGGTCAGCACAAAGGATGAGACACTTTCCACGTGTCTCAGGGAGGAAGATGTGCACGGGGAGGTGCATTTCCACCTGGAACTGTGCGTGGTGCTACTCACATACCGAAGCCACTGACGGGTTACATTATTTGCTTGTAGTGCTGCTCAGCCCCAGATTACACAAGGAAAAGGCATTTTCTCCACGTGGAAGAATAGGAGCTGCACAGAGCAGGGAAAGGGAGAGGTCTGAGGTCTTTTTATTGCTGGCTGCCGAAAGGAGATGGTCAGAGACAATCAGTGACTGGTTCATGGCGCCCGACCAATGGGGCAACTGTAACTCAAACTGGGAACTGTTCCCAGCCCTGCTTTCAACCAACTGGTGATCACAACCCCCGTGAGCTCCCCCTGAGAACACCCACGCCCACACCTTGCCTCCCCAAAGGTGTGCCAGAGGGAACCAGCATCAGAGCAGAGGCTTCTCCCAGCAGGGGTCAGGGCTGCGGCGCAAATTCGGGAGAACAAGGAGCGCCTCCCCAGCTCTGCCCCAAAAACGAGCCCTTTTTCACTGCAGCCACGACTTGTCAAAACCACCACCAAGGAACTTCCCGCGAAAGTTGAGCTCCTGATAACACTCCTGCTTCTTGCTAATTATCTTTTAGTGATAAGCTGTCAAGATATTTGTAAGACTGATCTACCTGTTAATCCGCAGAGTGATGCAGGGCAACTGTGTACAAGGACTCTGATGGCCTGCTTCCCCCTCAGGGTGTGAGTTTTGGAAGCAAACACATCTTTAGAGCTGTCTTAAAAAAAGGACAGGGGACAGCAAGGTGAGGCAAGTAGATGTGGAGACGGAAAGAAAAGCCGGGACAAAGAGAACTGCAATGTAAAACAAATAGGCTTCAGTATTACTAAACCAGAGGAAATTAATGCATGTGTCAAACCCAAGGGTACAATCCCAGCACAGGACTGAACACCTGCCTGAAGTTGACATATTCCTTTATTTGAAAGGGACAAAGGACACCGTCAGGCTAAGGTATGAGGTATTCCCAGACACCAGGCACAGAAACTTGCCTTTTGTATCCAAAAAAGGAAAGAAAAACTAGTAAATCTCTTTGTCTGTTCACATTGTTCTCACATCCCACGACTGAACTGGAAGTGTTTCACTGATGAACTTTCTGCTCTGGCTGGTTACAGTGGTTGTCCTTAAGCACTGGATGGCATTAGTAGGGTTGGTATAAAAAGATAAAGAAATGCTCTTTTCTCTCCCCACTACCTCCCTACTTACGAGGCCCATGAAGCCAACGCAGCAGGAGTGCAGCGAGAAACAGTCTGTTTGGTTCATCCATCATCAGCAAAACTGTCAGTTCAGCTCCAACAGCAAAATCTTTATTACTGGTTATGATGCAAAAGGCAGAAACCACACGGTCTGATTTCCCCAGATCTGAGGCTGAGTTTGCAGCACCGGCAGTCGGAGGGGAAATAATTTTGACTTTTCACTGAGCCAATTTGATCTGGAAATTGTTGAGAGCAAACACATATGGAATCCCACCGTGGCATTTCTGCAGTCGCTCTCCAGCTACAACCACCCCTCTTCCTTCGTGAGCATCAGTGATTAGTATTTGCCACATGTAAAAAAATCAGCTGTTCCCTGAAGCCATGCCTGACTGATCAATTACAGAGCTAATACCTTTTGCAGAGGTCAGTTTAAGAGACGAATAATCCCTTTCAAACTTCCCAACCTGCAGCACGGGGAGACTGTTATTTGGTTTTCTGCAGTTCTCTTGGAAAGGTCAGAGTGCCCACAGTCCTCGGCTGCCCACAGCAACACACAGCAGTGTATCCCAGACAATCCTCCAGGTGACCAACGACCTTTCTGCAGTAAACAGTCTGTGCAATACAGGTGCTCTCTTTTCTCCTCGAGAAAACAACCGTTTATTGACCCTGGACTTGTCTTTAAAGGTAAGCAGAACCTGTCTGTCACTCTGTTACCCACCAGTGCAAAGCAGACACCTGCGTGCACGTTAGCTCAGCTCCCCGCAGCACTTACTTCTTCCAACAGGCTTTTCTAGGTGTCATTTCAACTTGCTAATCCACCTCTTTTCCCTTCTGCACTCTGAGGAAACACAGCACTCGGAGCACACGAGGGAGTGAGGCGAATACACCCCCCCAGCCTGACTCCTCAATCTGCAAACAGCTCCGGTGCCCCTCGCACTCCGAAGGGCTTTCCCAAACAGCAGTAAAGTGGGAGACACCACAGCTGTGGGTTTCACACTCTATCTTTTAAACAGGAAAAAGTCTGGCAGGGCTGCATTAGCACTTTCCACACATACCAGCCAAGAAAGTCATGACACACCCTCTTCTCTAGCTGAAGCATCCAGCAGCTTAGAGGCTGGTGGGAAAGAGCAGATACAAGCTTGGATTCCTGCTCAGACTGGAGGGTCCTACGGAAAACAGAAAGTTCCAAGTCTCTAGGCTGGGCATCAGCTCTGGGCATCTTTGATCACGCACTGGTTTTTCCTTCTGGCTTTCATCTAGGCTCTGGCAGATGGGAAAAAAACAAAAATATCAACAAATCCCATCCACATCCATCCTCCCTGTTACGGAGGAGCTGACCTGCAAGAATGGCCTAAGGGGAAGCAAAGAAAACAACAAAGCTTTTAGTATAAGGATAGTTTGGAACACGTTTTAGCAAATTACAGGACTTAAAGCTCTGGAGGAAGGAGAGAAAAGCTACTTGCAGCTACTGCACACACTTTAAACCAGCCAGCAAACCCACTACCTGCCCTGCCAGCATCTCACATCACATGAGGAATATTTGCTAATCCAAAGGCTGTATCATCACTTACTTCTGCCTCGCAATTCTTTTTTTCCCCCCCATCTGTTTCTTTTCATACAGCATTTGTCTTCTAACCTTCCTGATTTGTTTTCTTCATGTCTTTTTGATTCACACAAAAAAAAAAGATACACCTTATCTCTTTCCCAGGCTGCACCACCCTCCCTTGTTTTGCACAGTCAGTCTCATATCTCAGCACCATATTTATTTCTCTCTCTCTCTCTCTGAATAAACAGAAGTGTAGGCACTTTTAAGGAATAAGGGCTCTGTTTGAAGAGTAATTAGCTGTCAGCATAAAACTAATATTTATGGATTCTCATCCTTGAAAACTCTAACTCTGCTACCCGGCACTGATTATGGCTGTTAGAAACAGATGGGGCTGAATCCATACAACTTGAAATAATCCTACATTTAAAAAATAATTAACTACAAACAAAGGACTGAATGAACGCCACTTCGCTTTCCTAAATTTGATTTTCAGTTTGACTCGTTTGCACGGAGCGGAAGCTGGGTTATTCCCAGGAAAGTCGTGCTCCCTGGAATACCTTGGAAGTGGGATTCTGCAGTGTATTCAAGCACACGCTCCCCAACTCCCAGCACACGCGGCGCTCGGGTACTGGAATATTCCAGATGCCCTGGAGCTGAGATGCAGCAGGAGAGAGGATGGCTCAACCCCGCCTGGGACCATAAAGAAACCCAGTACCCCTGGGTGCGTTGTGTCTGATTGCCTGGCACAGAAGTTGGAATTTTCCCAGCTGTGCAGCCTTTGTTTTGGTGACTGACAAAGATACTGGGAGGGGAGCTTTAAAAACCTGTTTTTAAAATGCAGGTGGGAGCGGGTGAAAGCCCTCGGTGTGTTACTCTTTGACTTTCTCCTCTCTTCAACCCGGGGCAGCACCTTCGCTGAACGGCCGCACCTCCGCGAGAGCACACAAACCCAGGAAATTTACGCTCTGCTTAATTAAATCTGTGCTTTTTACTTATTGGCACCTCTTACTGGAGCAAAATTCCCTCCAAGTTGGTTATTCATCACAGCAAAAAGATACGACAAACACAATCGAATACTACACAGAGCCTATCGCTCCTGGTTAACTGGGTCACAGCCTGTCTGCGATGTTTGCGAGGCTGCCAGGCTTTTATGCACGAGCTGTGGGCACGAGGACAAATTCTCCCCTCACCCTTACACCCCTGCAAAACCCCCTCGACGAGGTTATGCCAGCTCGGTGGGGTCACAGCCAGGGCAGCCCTCGGCTCCCTGTTAGTGGGTAACAATTCCCGTGCCAGTGCCACGAGGGTTCACAGGGCCAGACCCTCCTGCTCCTCTCTGGCTCCTGTGAGGGCACATCCCATCCCATCCCATCCCATCCCCATGGACCAGCACAAGTTTTGTCCCCATTTCTGCAGAGGTTCACACCGACCCCCCTGGGGACGGAGCCTCTCGCACAACCAGACACCTCCCGCCAAGCGAGTTTTTTTTTTCCCCCCTAATAATAACCAAGCTGAAATTTAAATTTCCCTTTGCTTAATTTCAGCTCTTTAATTTCCAGTCACACCCCATCAGGCTGCCTTGACATTTCCTCTCCTGTGAGCGGAGGAGTGTGCGCGCCCGCTGACAGGAACACCCCCTGGGAAAGGGACAAAACCCCAACTCCTGCCACCGTCCTTGGGAAAAGGAAGGAGAAAGGGAGACAGGGGGGTTGTGTGGGAAATGAGGGTGAGGACAGTGGAGGCAGCGAGGGGAAGATGAGGTTGTGAGGGGAGGTGAGGCCTGACTGAGAGGGTACATGGCTGTGAGGGGCGCAAGGACTGACTGAGAGGGGGGCACGATGCGAGAGGAGGATGAAGGCTGACTCCAGGGGACACAGCTGTGGGGGCTGACTGAGGGGGAACGTGGCCACGAAGGGAGGCAAGGGATGACTAAGGGGGGACATGGCTGTGAGGGGAGGCGAGAACTGACTTAGGGGGAACACAGCCACAAGGGCTGACTGAGGGGGCACGCAGCTGTCGAGGG
>VXAY01001842.1:228830-264190 GCA_013399855.1 Oxyruncus cristatus
CCATTGGCTGTTCGCCATGTCAGACAAGGCGCGCGGCCCGCCCCCTTGTTTACCACAGTTGCCCGGCTCCGGCTCGCGGGGCGGCGGGCCCCGCCCCTTTCCTCCGGCGGCGGCCTCCCATTGGCTGCTAGGAAAGCGCCGTGCCCGCTGTGATTGGTGGAGGGGGTGCGCAGCTACTTTAAAGAGGGGCTGAGGGCGCAGGCTGGCTCCAGACGCTGTGAGCGTTCGGCAGGTGCGAGTTGCAGGCACCGCTGCTTTTCCTCCTCTTCACACTCTGTGAGGGCTTTGGGCAGCGAATTTACCTGGTACAGCCCGCCCGAGGTCTGGTGTGTGCCAGAAGGGCAGAACTCACAACATGGGATTCGTACCTTGAGGGTGACGTGGCCCTGAGGGCATTGCCTCAGTGCCTGATAGAAGAAGGGGCCTCAGAGAGGGAGGTTGGAATCCACCTTTCTGGTTTTTATGAGCCCACAGCCAAGTGCAATAAAGCACGTCTGAACCTTAAATCCTTGAATCCTCACCTTAACTATCAACATAGCACACCGACTAAATTTGAGTGCGACCCTGTGAGGTAATACTGTAGCAGAGGGGAAGATGGTGAAACAAAGTTTCTGCTCGTAAATGTTACAAAACAAACCCCAACGAAAGCCTGAAGAATTAGCACTGAAAGAGAAAAAAGGGCAGCGCCCAAACCCGGCAGCACCTGGAACTGCTTGGGAACAGCTGGATGAGTGGAATGGGGCACTAGAGGTGGGATTTGGGTGCTGTGGGTAGGATGAGGCTGCCAGGAAAGGGTAAATGCAGCCACCGGAGCATCGGTGTGACTAAACTTGGAAGAGCTAAAAGAGAACATTTTGTAGGCTGGAAAGGAGCTGGAGCTGAGAGGAAAGAAATCATCTGCTGTTTGCGTCTGCCTGCGCGCAGTATGTGCCTTCTGCACAAACAACCAACACCACAGGGGAGAAATACCTGAGCTGATTGCAGGGCCCCAGACTTTGAACTGCTCAGCTGAGCACCAGAAACACAACTGTATTGTCATTTTCCTATGGAAAGCACTTTAAGCAGGTAGCAGAACCACTCTAGGAGCAGGATTCTGGAGCTGCTCCTGACCCAGCCATGCCCAAGCATCATCTTCATGTTCCTCCACCTGCCTCTGCAGGTTGTCATCTTGTCAAAATAAACCTGAAAAGCCTTGTGCTTTTAGCTCTAGTGGCTGCCCACTGGACCTTGAACGCGGCCACCCCTCAGAGGCAAATTTGCATCTCGATTGTTTGGGGTTGAAATCGCCCTTTCAAGCATCCGCCTGCGGTTCGGAGGCAGGACCTGGTTGAGCACGAGGGAGATGTGGGCACCACCGCTCACCCACCGCGTTTGGCTTCCTCCGGAGCAGCTGCTGGAGGAACACTCGGCACAGCTGCTCTCCCTTCCCTGCCCTGTAGCTGCACCGTGAGGGAGAAGAGGAGGAGACTCAGCTGCTTCATCTTGGCGGGTCGCACAGGAGCTCTCGGAGCACGGCAGATGCTCCACAGGCCCCTCGGAGCCCCGGGGAGCAGCTTGTAAGGGACGACTTGGTTTTGCTTCTTTGCCCGGCTTCACAAGGAGGAGGGGAGAACCCTGAGAGCCAGCTGCCGGTTCCAGGATTTTGAGCATGGATGCAGTTTGGCAGGGCTTTGACTGCTGCCCTGCCTCGTGCAGCCCCCCCAGGGAACAGCACCAGCAAGACAGCATCGCTCCATGGGCTTCCATCACCCCTTCTCCCCACACCTAACACCTGCCCCAACCTCAGATTTAATGGAAATAATTCTTCACCTTCCCTAAATCTCCTCTTTCCCTAGGGAGACCTCACACAGCAGGCTGCATTTTGTCTCAGCCTTATAAAAAAAGACCCCACGACCCAAACCAACCAACCGAAACGGCACCAAACAAAACCCCTCCGACTAGTCTGGTGGTGGTGGTCCCTTGATCCTCTTAGAGGCGGCCCCAGGATGGGAAAGGTTAGGATAGCTCCGCTTCCTAAGAGGATTTGGGGGCATCAAGGAGGATAATAAAAATCGACAGCAGAGAACAAACCAGAGGGATAATAAAACAGGCAGTTCTGAGCAAACGGAAGGGCTGTGCCTCCCTCCTTGTTTCAGGCAGCAGCGACGGAGAAGTTGAAGGCTTATCTTTTAATTAGGTTAAATTAGGAAATCTTTTTGTTTTGCTTTGTGTTTAGCATAACGTTGTCTTGGAGGTAAAAGCTCAGAAATGGAAGGTTTTCTAGATTAGGTTAAATTAAGATATTATGCTTCTTAAAGAAGACAAAGCATTGTCTTCAAGGTAAATGTTTAATTACATTTTAAAAACAATTTCATCCATGTAATAATAAGACAGAGCCCAGCTCTGCCTGTGACTGGGGTTCCAGGTGGGGAAGCCAAATAAACTGAGAAATTGGTGTTGAAGGAGTTGGGAGGCAAAGTGTAATTACTGGGAAGATAGGGGTCCTGCTGCATTATGATTCTTGTTTTTAGCAGGTCTAGAAGAAATAATTTAGAGAAAATTGCCTTTTTTTTTTTTAATGGCCATAAGAAAAATAGAATTTAATATCCACCTTTCTATGAGGAAGAAAACTACAGAGTGATAGATAACACTCAAGGCAAAGGATTTTGGCCCGATAATTGCATTCAACCCTCCAGACTACCTTTTAAAGAGTCTTGATGTTTATTTTGCTCTCACTGCAGAAAATGCTCCTGTTGTGGCTGCAGGAGAGGCCGGGATGTCTTGTGGTGCTGGAATAGCACTCCAGTTATTCCCCAGAAAGCCCTCTCTGGCTCTCAGAACCACTCCAGCCAGTGATTTTTAGGCATCACAGTGATGAAAGGACAGAGCAGGGAGATGGGAAGAGAGGCTCTGTGGTAATGGCAGCAGGGTCAGAGTCAATGCGGTTCTTCAAAAGAAAAAAGGAAAGGGAAAGAAAGAAAGGGAAGAAAAGAAGGGGAAGGAGGGAAAGAAGAAGGCAGATGAAGGGGAAGGGAAATCAACCCAAGAACCCAGCCTTGTTTCATTGTGACGGAAAGGGATAGAACATCTAAAAGCATCCTCAGAACAGCACAGCCTCGGCTTGTAAACCAGACACCCAAACTCTGTTGATAGCTACTACAAAGTACAGAGAGTGACAACAAAACCTGCTGGAACTGCCAGCATTAGAGAGGGAGGGCTCCTTTACCTCCCGGGGAACAAGCGCGGCGGTTGACAGAACAAGGGGCCATCTTTGGAGGATTCCTGTCACCTCGCCGTGCCGTGGAGCCCAATTTGTGGCTCAGCTCTCTGCAGCCTGATCTGAGGAGCTGACGAGTCCCCCCCTTGCTGGGAACGGAGGGCTCCCGCTGCGTGGGATGGACGTGGCTGTTCCCACTTCCCACCCCGGGGCTCTTACTCACCCGCGGGCCCGGCGGGGAACGTTTCGGGGAGGACAAAGCTTCTGAGGCATCTTCCTCCTCCGTGCAGCCCCCAGGCAGCCGTTCCCCACCTGCAGGCAGCGAGGCCTGATGCTATTCAAGGCTTAGATGTGTCAGTCCCCCTGCAGTTGTGATCAGATAAGGGGAAATCCATACATTTAAACCAGCTGATCCATTATGCAAACAACAGCCCCTAAACTTCTCCGAGCTGGGAGAACCGAGCAAAACAGTCCCCGATGGCCTGTAATGACTCAGGGTAGAAGAAATCCGTCTGGTATTGATTATTTTAAGGTTTCAGAAATACAAGCAGAGGACATGAGGCTGTGGAGAAGCCAGGATAATTAAGAACCTCGTTATCTGCTCCATGAACATGGGCTGCCGGGGTGTTTAGCCTGGGAGTGTGTGCTCCTTACTTAAGGAACAGGGAGTGGGGAGCATGACTGCTTAGATTAAACCACTTGCTGATGGATTACTGGGATTGTTTCAGCAGGAATTATTCTAATGAAACACCGAAAGGCTGAACTGTAGTAATAATCCAACAGGTGATGGCAGGTGATCACCTGTGCAGGGTGGATATACTGACAACAGAGAGGGTTTCCTCTACCAACCTGCACATGGTGTGAGAAAAGTAATGTATCAAGTGGGTGATAAAGGCAGGAGAAGGAAAGAAAAGGAAAGAAAGGAAAGGATAAAGGTATAGAAAGACATGTTTAAGGCTTGGCTCCTTGGAGCAACCTTTCTCTTCCTCCCCCAAATGATCCCGTCAGCATCTAGTGACCATCCTGTGCTGCCCAGGAGGAGGTTTGCAGGCCTGGAAGTTACAAGAATGGATAAACCACAAGTGGATTTTGCCCTGATTTCATTCAGTTTGTGCTGTGCAGGAGGACAAATGTCATGTGGTAATTTTAATGAGCTCAATGCGTAGAAAAATGGATATTTAGCCCCCCCAAACCCTCAGAATTCAGAGGCAACATCACACATATCTGCAGGTTTGGCTGCATTTCTTTCAACTCCACATTCAGGCATATAAGATATTAATAATCTGAATTAAGACTCACATTTAGGGATGCACAGAGGCCTTGCTGAGAATTCCAATGGTTCTCTGCTAGCAGAAAACATTTGCACAATATAAACCCCACCACCTCAGCCAAACTTACATTTTCTCTTCGAAAAAGGGAAAAAAGCCATTCACATCTGAGATAACAACCTGTTCTATGTCTCTTAAACCAGAACTGTGTAGGAACGAGCTTTCATCAGAGGAAGAATCTTGCTTAATTATGGTGAAGGTCTCAGCAGTCTTACCTCCTCTGTGCCAGGGAAAATACAAAACAAGCTAAAAAATAGTACAAAAGCAGAAACATAACAGAAGGTGCATGGAGGAAAGAGCAGAAACAGTTCTAGTTTATTACTTTCTTGTAATACCAGGTGACTAATGTAGCAGCCTGCACATTTTTTCCCATTAAAATCAGCATCATCAGAACGTCTCTGTTCCATTTTCCCCTACTCAAGTAAGGTAAGGGCCATGAGAACGCAGTGAATCTGCTCTTGTGAATGTGGAGCAACAGCCTATTTTAGATGCCTTCAGAAACAAGATCCCAAGTGGAAAAAAAAAGCCTAAGAATAATTTTCAGCCAAAGGCTTGGCTTGTCAGGAAGTGCAGTTCAGGCAGAGCAGAGCTGCAGGTGAATCCGTGGTGAAAGTGGAACAAACCCAGTTTTCCACAAACAGAGGCGTTAAGAACGCCCAGTAATCCCAAACCAAACTTAAATATTTGTTTTGGGTCAAAAAAGCATCTGGGGTCAACCCAAGAAGCAGTTGGTATAAGATGTGATGGTCCCAATGGCCTCCTGGGATTGAATTACCTTACAGGAGGTTTTCATCTGGAGTTGTTTGGAGCAGAGACATCTCCTCTGTTTTTGAGGTAAAATCTGGCTGTCCAGCATTTCCCGGCAGACATCCGAACTGTTCGGGAAGAACCCAGGAGGTGACAGTCCCGTCTGACATCCGTGGGGACTGAGAACAGCTAAAAGTGCTCCGGGAGACCCTACCTGAGAAAATACAGGAATTTTCCAGCTGCAGAAGGAGCCAGGCAGACCAATGCCTTTTGGAAACTGCCAGGCTTCCTAGTAGCCATTGAAGACTGGTTTAGTTTTTAAGGAAAATAACCTCCCAAAGGGTGAATTTCTACTTATTTGACAACCATCTGTGCAGTCCATCGTCTGTCCTGCCTCCAGAGGCATCCTCACGTGCCAGCAGCTACCCCTGCTCTGCCCCAGTTTGATAATCTCTGCTCTCCTCAAAGGGGTGGGCTGGGTTTGCTCTGAGAACGTTGTCAGGAACGCATATTTCACCAAAAAAAAAGAAAAAAAACCACCGTCTTCCTTCATCATATAAATATATCCTGCTGTTGCTGCTTTTTAAAAGTGAATTTCAAGGCGAGCCAGAAAATAACAACCAATACCTTCAAACACTGGGAAGATTAATCACCATGTGGGAACACGGGAAGAAAAGCCTTTCTGTTCGTCATATTCATTGTCCACAGACTAGAAGACACAAAAAAAAAAAAAACCCACATCCAAAAACCCCATATATTCTTTTGGTTCTGCTCTGTGTTTTGGCCAAAGACGAAACACAGCCATACATTTTCATTACCTGCCTCAGAGCTCTCGTGGTTTATATCAGCCCCACTGCCCCAGCTGTCCCCTGGGTTAATAATTGTGCCACAGGGTCAGTGGTTTCAGCAGAGCTGTGACAGTTTTCAGCTCTGGCCCTGGGTCTGAAGAGGATCCTGCCCAACGGGGAGGGTTTTAGATGAGGATTAGTGTGTGAATTCTTCTGGACTAATAGATAAGTGCTACAATAATTTAGGACAGATTTCCAGCTTGTGGTTAGCAGACCCTCGGGGTTAATACACTGCTCAGTAGCAATCTATTAAAAAATACTGGAGAAAAAACCAATTTCGTATAAACCATATGGGAAGATACACAGAGGACGTTTGTCTTTAGGAGACAAGTCAAAGACTAAAACCTACCAGTTTACACACATTGCAAAGAAATTTATCAAAGCAGCTGCTACAGGACAAGCAGTTTTGGAATTTTTCAGCAGGAGATAATGGTACAAGGAACTTTGGGGTCAGATTATTTATCAGAGTTATTAGACTGGATGGCAAGGGATAACTCCATGAGCCATGGAGGTCCTCTGGCCATTTGTCCACAGACAGGGGAAGTTACTGTCCAACCCTGTTGACTTTAATTAGGTTCTCTCTGACACTTTTTAGGAAACCCTTGATAAACCCACTGGGTCAAACCTTCGACCCCTCTTGCTTATTTTCCTGAAGTGATGCAGAGAGACCCTGAGTCTCCCCTGCACAGGGTCAATGAGAAGCCTGTTACAGCGCGAGCAAACAGATCCATCTCAGAGCCAAAAGCGTTTTCCCCCTTCCCCTGGTGCCAGGCTCATTTCCCTTAAACTTTAATGCCTTTGAGCCTGGCCATTATGAGCCAGGCCAAGAGAAATAAGGACACCTCGGAGCATTTGAATGGGATAGCATAAATATTTCCATTATAGGGAAAAGGAATCATTTCCAAAGAGCTTAAAGTCATTTAAACTGTGGTGCTGCAATGAAAATTCCAGCTTATAGCTCTATATATTGGCCATCCTCGGGTGACCACTAAGGCTTGGCTAAAATCATCTGTCAGCTGTAGCTCAAGGCTGGAGGGTGAAGCAGATCAGGAGATCCCTCTGGGCAGTTATTTTCAGATTAATTCACAGGTTCCAGGGCATTTTATTGGCACCACTCAGATGTCACCAGCCTCCTTCTGGAGTGATCTGAAGCTGCCAGGCTATTGATTGGGATAAATAGCACAGATCCTGGTGCCTGCCAGCTGAAGTCCCTCCCCGGGGACTTTCAAGGTAAGCAGAATTTAAACCTCTTCCAAGGAGGTCAATAGTACGTAGGGAAAAAGAAAATATCAGGTTAATGGGGCAGATGTTCCAGCAACTAAATGTATTTCTATTCCCTGTGGAGAGGAGTAAGAGTTGTTGAAGCGCTTTGCCAAATGACAGAATTACCCTTTTCCCTGCCCAACCATTAACCAAAACAGGAAAGCAGAGCCCCTGCGGAGTTCAGCGTTTCCAGGGTGGGAGTTCCTGTGCCAGATCATCAGTATCCAGGCCAGAAATAGGAGCTAAGATTTTAAAAGATTGCAGGAAGTCATCAGCTAAAGCCATGAGAGAAGATCCCGCACTTTGCGGACGTGCTGCTGTCACAGTCCTCTTTTGCAGGTTATCCCCCCCCCCCTCAGAAAGGCAGTATTGTTGCTCTTTTTTTGTTTGTTTGTTTAAAAATAAACTTTTCTTGAGTGCCCATGTCCCCCTGAGAGGCCAAATCCCTTCGGCTGGTTCTGCTGGACGCTGCACTGGCAGACACTGAAATACAGAAAGGGCTCAGCGCAAGCCCAAAAATAACTCCCAAGTCACCTTCGGGGGTGAAGTTCATCCATCCCGACCTGAGAAACAGGTCACTCCAAACCTTGCTCGGATGAATCACTGTCTGCACTATATTTATCCAGAGCCTGGGGAGGTCTGCACCAAATTGTCGACGTTTTGCCGGCGTGAGCCCAGCGAGCAGAGACGTCCCACCCACCTCTTGGCCTCTGTAGGTGCCTCGTCATCCTGGCCCTGGAGAGGACACTGCACTCTCCTGACAGAGGAGCTCCCTTTTCCAGTATCCTCCAGTATCCTGATGGTGGGGCTTTGCTGGTGCCAGACGGCCAGGGCAGCCCCCCTGCCGTGGCTGGAGAGAGGAGGGTTTCATCCTCCAGTTTGCTGCTGACTTCAGAAATGTCGTCAGAGGCCTCTCAGTTTTTCCTGGGTCGGTACAAAATAAAACGATTTCCTGGCGCCGAAGCCCTGTGAAACAGGAAAATGCTTCTCCTTACTGGTGCCTCCGGCTGGTCCCAGCCCAGGCTCACCACCTTGTCATTCCCCATCTGTTATGGGAAGGCGTCCCATGGAATGACAAATCTCACAGCTGGACCCACAGATCCAACTATATTTCATCTCCCCTTTTTCCTACCTCAAGCTTGCACATAGGGCAGTGCCTAATCCACCTGAAAGAAGTAAAATCTTCCTTGGATCCTCAACCAGGATAAGCAGTTCCTCTTCAAGGACCCCAACAAACCCTGCATAGGTGCCTTCTCCCCACTCCCTGTGTCACGGTGACACTCTGCCTGGCTGAAGGGCCCCCAAAAAATTGGGAAAGGAGGTATTTGTGCTGCTGAGCCTTGAGCTGCTGTGTGCCAGCTCACAGTTTTTAATCCTGGTCTCCTATGGGCTGCTCCAGCCATGCAGGCTGCATACAGATGGAAAGGGCTCTGCCCAGGTGGCCAGGCTGCAAAACAGAACACGAGAGCTGGAGAAAAATAACAATTATGGGATTATAAAAATACCTGCCAGGTATCAGAAATGCAAGGGAGGGGGGAAATCAAGCAGTTACAGGGGAAGGGAGAGGGAAAGAAATTATCATCTCAGAGTGGCATCCTCCTGTCCCAGCTTTCAAAAAGGGAAACAAACCCCAGAGGTTTCTTGGCCAAGATGTGGAAGACATGACCTGTGGGGACACAGGGGCCCCAGCCTTGCTGATGGGTTGCTGCAGTGCCATCACTCCATGCTGCTGATATTCTCCCAGGTTTTGTGGCTCTTGGAGGCCAGAGACACTTGGGACAAGCTGAGCTTCCTCGGAGCAGAAGCCCAGGGGCTGTAAATGCTGTAGGGGACACAGAGTTAATCAGCATGGCCTGTCCAAGTACCTCTGTAGGAGTAGTTAGCACTGCAGGGAGGCTGGAATTGCTCGTTCTCTCACTGGCTGGTAGGGGAAAAGCAATGTCACCTCGTGGATTTTGGACGGCTGTTGCTTTGCGCCTGCCTCAGTTTGTCAGGGGGTTTTTCCCAGCCATCACCCCGGCACAAGTCACTGAGCCCAGGATGACCCTCAGGGGCAGCCCGTGGGCTGTGTGGGGTGGAGGAGGGAAGATATGGGACTTCTCACCTGCAGGATGGATGGAGCAGCATCATCCAGGAGCTTCTCAAATCCGGGCTGGGGAGCCTGCAGAAGCCAGGGAAGCCTGTGTGTACTTGGCCAAAGGCAAACCCAGCCTCAGCCTTTAATGCTTTGCTAATGGCCTGCTTCCAGAGCTTTCCCCCCAAACTTGCTCGGGGCTCTTTCCATTTCACCCAGGAAAATCCCAGGGTTGGCCTCAGAAGCTTGGAGAGATAAAGGAGGAGAAACTTCAGCCCTCAAACATCCATTACTGAGAGTTGTCCCGGAGACAAGGAAAAATCCAGGGAGAGAAGATCAAATGGTTGATGGCAAAACACCTGTTACATGGAAGGGTCTCTTCTCTTGAGTGCCTGTCTACCTTCTTGCTCTTTGAAAGGACTTTTGCACCTGGTGGATCAAACTTTGGAGGAGAGGGAATACGGTATGGTACCAGGGCTGGAAAGGCCTTCCAAATCTAAGAAATCCTTTTTTAAAACAACTTGGAAGCCTGTGTGTGGCTTTAAACAGACCTGGTAGCTCAGGTGGCAGCTTGGAGTTCAGCACAGATGTTATTAAGCGACATCTCTGAGCCATGCCTATAAAACCAGAGAAGATATTGATAATGGTTTTCTCCCGGGTTACAATCTACTGCATTTATTCTCACCACACAGCCAGAAACCACCTTTCCAGATATTGCATTATGTTATTACTCCAGCACCTCCCTGAGATGGCCATAGTAGGTCCCAAATCAGATAAAGCCCGAGCTCATCAGGGCAGCCATCCTTTAAATCAGCATTTAGAGGAGGCTTTATCACTCCCTGCTTCAAGCTTTGCAGCCACAGCGTGAGGCATAAAGCGGGTTGGGATTCAGCTCACCTCGCTCCAGACTGAACGTTTCCCAGATTCTGGCCTCCATCAGTCCCAGCCCAGCGTGTGGTTCATCCTGAGGGGCTGAGAGCGAGTTAATCTCGTGGAAGAGATGGATTCAGTGACGTTTAACCAAAGCTGGCAGGGGCAGCATGAGGGGAGAAGCACTGATAGTCCAAGAGCAGGACCACACCTGCTTCCCTCTGGGTTCACATGAGACCAGCTTGCAGCCATCGGACCCGACCTGCTGATCATGGCCCAGAGAAGGGCTGGAAAGTGGGATCACATCGTCAGCCGGGGCGCAGAGGTGATGTGGGGACACACACCCCGGGGTGGATGAGTCTGTTCCCTGCTCTGAGAGCAGGGATGTCACAGACTCCCCTTCATTATCAGACGGGGACCAGCCACTCCGCAGGCATCCCATAAATCACAGCTCGTTGCAAAGCACGAGGGTGGGTGCCCTGGGCCATCCTGGAGCTGGAATCACACGGCTGTGGCAGTCACAGGCATCAGCATCCTGAGCTCCCCGGGGGCTTTCGGTCAGCCAGCCGAAGCCCAAACCTCTTATCTCCCAAATTTTGCTCTGAGGAAGCAATACTTTCAACTTCTTGGCAGTTCTCTCTCTCTGCTGCTGTGTCAGGCAGGAAAGGAAGAGATGTAATTTTGAGCTCAGCACAATTGCACCTCCTTATGCAACGCGGTTAACGAGACAAGGGAACTTGTAGCTGGGAAGATCCACTCCAGCCTGTGCTGGCTCTGCCTCATCCCGGCCTCAGGAGAACCACACTCTCGTTTTGAGGGCATGAAAAGCAGAACTGGAAAGGCAAAAAGCATCAAGGGCAGGGGGAAGCACCGATGGAGTACAGGCAGCACAGCAGCCGAGTTTCTCCTGTCAGGGCTGTGAAATGACTTGTGTGCTCGTACCTGTCTGAAGCCCTTAAATAACTTCACCAGAAGCTCTCCCAGTTCTCCCGTCACAGTCTGCAGACGTGAGTCGGGTCAGCTCGATATATAAATGGGAGACCACAAAGGAGCAAGTGACCCAGATTCTGACAGACTTTCCCCAGAATTTAATCTTGATATACAACACCAGCCGTCTGCTGCATCACACTACTTTAACCCACACGAAAAACCAAGTCCACCCTCTTGTCACCCCTAAAAGCAAAAATCCTGCCTGCCCAGGACTGACTCTTTTCAGGCACAATCCCATCTTGCTGATGAGTTCTGAGCAACTGCCCAGCCCCAAAACACTCATGGATCCATCAAAGCCTCAAATATAAATGCTGAATATCAAATCTGGCCCGATTTAAGAAACAAACCCCAAGTAGAGCAGCACAGCCCCATCCCCCTACTCATACCTGGGTGACCGATCCTCCCAAGGACCTCGGGCTGTGGCTGCTGGGATTTATTTAATTACTGTGAGAGGCGAGAAGGTGGATATGGGGAGGCTGTGAGTCAAAGGGCTCCACCTGTGCATGGGGAAATCTTCCTATCTGACCCGATGCTGAACAGCTGGGAGGCAGCTGTGGCTGGGCAGGGCTGGCTTTGACTCACTGCCTGGCACCAAAGGTCAGCGCTGGGGATTTCTGCATCATCTCCGTGCTCACACACAGTAAGTATCCCTGGCTCCAGCTGGACCACGGCTGCAATAAAGCTCTGTGAAAGTCAGCTGGCTCATCCTCCGGCTCATGCACCAACCACGAAATTACAGGTTCCTTTTATAGCCTCTTTATTAAAAGGTGATTTCACGGGAGCCGTAAAGAGGGTGATTTTCAAATGTGAGCTGGATCTGCCGGTCTGACAGATTTTTTTGCATCATGCTCAGCCCTCTTTAACCACCCACCTTCTCTCGCTCTGACTCTTTTTTTTTTTTTTTTTCCCACTCACACGTGAAACCAAGAGGATCTGAAAGCCCCTGGCAGACCATGCACCTGGTTCCTGTCAATGCCTCTGCTGGTGCGTCTCTGATGACACCACACCCAAAACCTGCAGCCTCTTTCCTTGGGAGCCCCTCTTTTTCCACGGACACCCTTCCTTACAAACCAAACCAGCCAAAGAACCCGGACACATTTTCCTGGTTTTTAGCGTTTTCCTCTGGGCCGGGCGAAGCCCAGCCACTCGTCTGCACGTCAGCCCACAAAGGTTAAGCGATCAGTAATGTTTCATATTTTCAAAGGCTGCCTCGTTTCAGTGTGATTTGCATGTTCTCTGCAAACAGAACCTGCTTGAACCGCAGCCACCTCTGGGGGAAAACGCAGGGAATGATGACCTGGGAATGCACCACATGGCAGTGGGAATGAAAGGACATTAAAAGCAAATCCCTGCTGTTCCTGGCTATGATAAGGTCCCAGTACACACAGTCTGGGTTTAAGATCCTGTTACTACGTACGGGTACACTGATTAAACCTTTGTTCTCAACCTGAGCCTTCCTAGGGAGCCTGTAAACATGGTTCACTATCATAATTTCAGTTATAATAACACATGAGCTCAAAGGAAGGCTCTCAGCTGCAGCTTTTTTATATTTAAAATCTTTCTGGCTGAGCAATTGCAACTTACTATTGATCCAGATGACGCATTTGATTCCTATAATTGAGATTGGAATTAAAAAAAAAAAAAGCCTTTCTATTTCTTCCAGAATGTTTGTTTCTCACATTTGACAGCTCTCTGCGTGAGCATTGCTCAGGCTTTTTCCATGATTAAATCAAAGGAATTTTTCAAGAGGGGAAAGCTGTAGCTGCCTCAGCCCAAAAGTCACGGAGGAGGCTCAGATGTGGGGATGGTGGGGGCAAAATACCTGGGTGTTTTTCCCACCCACTGCCTTTTAAATGCTGAGCGGCTGCTAAAGTTATTTTCTGAGGTTTGGGTTGGAGGGGAAGTTAAAGATCACCCTCCCCCATGGGCAGGGACACCTTTCACTAGCCCAGGTTGCTCCAACCTGGCCTTGGACACTTCCAGGGATGGGGCAGCCACAGCTTCTCTGGCCAGCCTGTGCCAGGGCCTCCCCAACCTCGCAAATAAAGAATCTATTTTTAATATTTAATCTAAACCTCCTCTCTTTCAGCTTGAAATCCTTCCCCCTTGTCCTGTCAGCCAGGAATTTGGAAAGGACAAAATACGAACAAGACTGAGGCCAGCTTGGAATCGAGTGAGCCGGTTCCTGCTGCTGCAGGCTCGGTGATCTTCCCCTCTCCCCTCCTGCTTTCCCCTGGCCCAAGAGAATCTACATCAGCTGAACTGCATGGAAGTTCTTCCGTTTCACATGGGATGGCCGGGAGGCACCGACTCAGAAAGGGCAAGCCTGAAACCCCCCTCTCTGGGTAGCCAAGAGTGCTGGCAGCGGCTCAGCTCAGATCTTTCTGTAGGTAGTGTATTGATGGGCAAAGCGCTGTGTATACACTTGTTTGTTTGCAAAAAAGGTTAAAAAAAACCCATTCTATTAAAATCCTGCACCTCTGGGACTGCCTCTGAAAGGCATGTGATGTGACTCCAGGAGAGAAGTGATCAGCCTGCAATAATTTAGATGTTCCTGTTGCTATGGATACTTTCTTTAAGTGAAGCATACCATTATAATTTAAATTTCCAGTAACAAAGAGGGGAAAAAAAAAAAGAAGAAGAGAGCGTATTAAAAGTAATAAAAGATGCCAGAGACATAACTGTTTTATTCTTTGCTGTCAGTTTTACTTGTGCTGTGACAGCGTATAGAAGTGATAAAATTGCCACGTCTGAGCAGATTTAGTGCTTTTACACATTTTATTACATTAATTAGACCTGAGGTTCATACGTACGGGTGTGTGATAGAGGCAATAGCCAAGTGACAGGCCGGGTGCTGGGATGTCACACTAAAAGCAGGGGAAGGAGGGTTGTAGCTAAAACAAGAGCTGACAAGCAGCAAGTTTGGAGGGTTGTTACAGCAAGAGCAGCAGAGGGAGATGGAAACACAAAGGTAGAGGCCAAATAACAAGCCTGCAAAGTCTCATCGTCAAGGCTTTTAAGGCAAAACTTTGCCTGGAGTGGTGTTGCCATCCGTGGGATTGTAACAGCCGAGACAGAAACTGCTGCTGTGGTTTGCAGGGAACGTCGGGAAAACTCTCGCGTGGAGGTTGGAGTTTTTGCTGGGCGAGAGAAATCGCTGGTGGTGACGGCTGGAAAGGTGAAAAAAAAAAAAAAAACCCAACCCCCAAAACCTTGGAGGCAGGAAGTGAGAGGTCTGGAGTGTGGCTGGTTTGAAAGGAGGGGAACTGAAATCCCCTAGGCATCCCCCGTGGGGCCGGAGAGATGAGGGCTCAGTGATTCCAAAATGGAAACCGTGGTGGCAGTAGTCTGGGGCAAAGAAGGTGCCTGGGGAATAAACTGGTACCCAAACACTGTTTTTCCTCACGTCATAGCTCAAAAGACGTGTGTGCCGAGGAAGAGCAGGCAGCAGAATCACCGCTTGGCAGCAGCCTGACGTGGGCGGCTGTTTTATTCCAGTTGTGACCAGCAGCGTCGTTCCCACCCTGTTCCCTCAGCCAGGACAGGAGCCTTGGCCTGAGCCCGTGGGCTTTGAAGCCAAGCTTTTAAAAATCCGTGTTTTTCCCTCCTCACTTTTCCAAGCTGCGAGCAGCGGCCGGGCCAGTGATAAATCACAGGAGTCGGCGGGGATTTCAGAGCCAAACCTTGACGGGGCTGATGTTCCCAACCTGCCTCTCCCGATCCCTCCTTTTGCAGGGAGGGGAGCGCGGCGGCCCTTGGTGACGCGGGAGCAGCAGGAATCACCTGGCTCCTGGAAGGAAAAGTGGAAGAGAAGGGCTGGGAGGTGACACGGTCCCTGCCCTGGGCACAGCCGGCACCGCTTCGCCTGGTGCTCCCAGGCTGGGTTTGCTGGCACAACCCAGGCCCTGCTCCTCCTGGCTGCCAAAAGCCACGCCAGAGGGAACGAGGAGCGAGCTCCCAGTCGCAAAGACACGACGACGTCTGTGCTCACGGCCCAGGCCGACAGCTTTCCAGCAGGGCAGTGCCCCGGGAGAGGCTGGGAGCTGCCAAAGGTGAGCGCTGCCAGCCGGGCGCTGGGCGGGAGGGAGAGCTCCAGGCTCCGGTGCCCTGCTCAGACACGCTGGCCACGGGCCAGCAGCGGCTGACGGCGGCGCGTGGCCCCGACAGCAGAGCTCCTAATCTGCTTTCCGGGCAGAGCTGAGGGTCCCTCCGGCTCTGCCGGCCAAGAGCCGCCGCGCTGGGAGCTGCTCCAGAGCCAGGAGTGAGAAGGAGTCGCTACCACCGAAGATCAGAGCCCAGCAGGGACAGGATCAAGCGCGTGTCCAGCGTGAGGGGCCGGTGGTACTTAATTAACCAGGCACTTGGTCACTAATTACCTTCTACCTGCACATTTCCCTGTGCAACTGCCTCCACTCTTCCTGCGCTTACTACATCTGCTTTCTTGGCTCCGGCTCTCTGGCCCCATTTCCACTCCCACCTCAGAAGACTTCCTCTTCCTGCAGCTTTTAATGGCTTGACATCCCTCCTTTTTGTAAAGCCAATGTTCCTCCTCGGAGCCAAGAACCAGCTGGAGATGTCTGCTTTTAGCAGGGAGGAAAAATAACAACCAACTCCCAGCAATCCCCAACGCTCTTTCCCATTGTCCTTCCCCTGAGCATCAGAGGAGAGGCGTTAAATAAATGAAGTAATGCAATATTAAGACTCCCTCTGTCATAAGCAGAATCCACTCACTCCTGATAAATTGCTCGCAGTCAGATGCCGACTTGGTGCTAAAAGAGCTCCCGAGCTGAGGGCCCCATTCTGCTCCAGGTTATTCCATCAGCTCCTGCTGCTGCTGTTGTGGGATTCCAGGGTTCCCTCTGTGCCGTGGATGGGGAAAGCCTCTGGGTCCTCCCAAGCCCGTATTGCATCTTGCTTGGCTCCAGGTGTCCGACAGAACATGGGCATCACTGACCACAAGTCATCACTGACTTGATGAACCGAGGCTTTCAGGGAATCACAGAACCATGGAATATCCTGAGCTGGAAGGGACCCACAGGGATCATCGAATCCAACCCCTAGCCCTGCACAGACACCCCAACAATCCCACCCCAGGCCTGAGAGCATTGTCCAAACACTCCTGGAGCTCTGGTAGCCTTGGGGCCGTGACCTGGGGAGCCTGGGATGGGTGGGACAGATGGTCAGCAGGATTTAGGGGCACGAGAGTTAAGGAAAGGGGCATTAAAAAGTTAATTTTGGACAAATTTACAGATTTTTGGCACTGAAACGATGGCTTTTCTCAGAGGGAGATGCTTTCACATGCAGAGGGGGGTTGGCAGAATAACCCCTCACCCCTCATTCGTGCAGGCCGAGGGTGCTGTGCTGCGGGACCACTCCTGCACTGAGCGCTGCAAACCTGGGGAGAAGTCCAAAAGCAGAGGCAGAGACACACTCACGAAATACCCCCCCAGCACTGCGTGCTGACCCGTGCTGAGCTCCTCCTGAGCCAGCCCTGCCCTGGGCTGTTGGCAAACACTGAACGTGTTTTCTGGTTCAGCTCCCCTTGGCTTCCACAGGACAAATCTCATCTTCACAGGCAGCCGTCATGCAAGGCTGACGTGTCAGAGCGGGGAGAGCAGCGCTCAACCAACCCCTTCCCCTTCCCACCCAATCCCCCCTCCACCCCCAGCCAAAAAGCACTTGTGCTTCTCCACCAGGACTCTCATTTCTTGCTTCAGAGCACAGGGAGCCTCGCGGGGCAGCCCAGGGCTGGCTGTAAAAGCCGTAAAGCAGGATTCAGGGGTTCAGGTGAAACGTGGCTCTACTTGTGCGTGGAAAAAAAAGAGCAGTTTTGGGGAACCAAAAGCTCTGCAGCTTTTGCTCGAGCTTGGCACGAACCTACAAACCCCCTCAGTGCTCCAAGGGGAGAGGTTCAGGGCTCAGTACCTGTCACACTGCACACCCTCGTGCTCAGCAGCTCTGCTCTCCCCTGAAGCAGCTGGTTTGTAACCTTCGAGCTGGGTTTGGCCTCGACTCACACAGCAACAGCCATCATTCAAGAGCCCTCGTTGAGCAGAGACAGCGACACTCGAGAAACACTCTCCACCTAAACCCAGCCTGCGACTTGGCAGCAACAAGCTGAGTTCGCTCGTTGCACTTTTGGGGGATGCCCTGAAAGAGTTTAACGAGCTAAAGCACCAGCACTTCAAAAAAACCCCAAAAAACGAAGCCCCGAAGCAGCGCACGGCCCGTGTGAGCTGCAGGTTCTGCTTCTCCACAGGCAGTCTGAGAGGGAGGCTGAAGAAGACGGGGCTCTCCGTCAGCTCCCTCGCCCACGCTGGCTACCGGCCGTGGGATGGACGGAGCTGTTCCATCCCGTGCACACGCCCCGTGCCAGCGCAGGGTGACAGACCAGCACTTCACAGCACAGCCCACGCCGACACCTCTGCTGCTGCGGCTGCTCCGAGGGAGGGAGCAGAGGCAGCAGAATCCCTCCGTGTCCCCCCCAACCCTGGAAAAACACAGGGCTGAGGGGAGAGGAGCCACCAGCTCACGGCGGGCCCCGAGCCCACCTTTGGTGGCACAGCTGCCTCTCACCGCAGTGAGCTCCCCTCCCTCCCTCCCTCTCTCTCTCTCACGGCCATCAGAGGGGAAGGAAATGGATGCTGGAAGTTTCTTAACCGGCAGTTAAAAAAGGGTCACACCCGAACCAAAAGATCAATCTGTTCCTCAGCACCGCCACCAGCCACGCATGAAGGCGCAGGCTGCCAGCACTCAGCACTCACAATCTGGGACAGCTCACCCTGGAACGGGCGATTTAAACTGGAAAATGAACTTTTAGCCCTTTTTTCTTCTTTGTTAGCGCTGTGGGGTGAGAGGTGTCCCTTCAAAGCCCTCCCCTGCTCCACCAGCAGCCCTGCTCCGAGACCCCAGAGGCAGTGGGTGGCACACGCAGGTTAAACCTGTCAGCACCCCAGATGGGCTTCTCCACGCACTTCCCAGACGAGGTTGGCAGCGTGGTTGGCTGGGAAGTGCAGGAGCCCAGCAAAGGCAGGAATTGCACAGGGATGCTGAGAACACAGGGCCGTGCTGGGCTCTCCCGGGCTGCCTTTATTTAAAAGGCAGCTGAACAAATTCAGCTCTCCCCCAAAGGAGAAGCACTTGGTGACTCAGAAATCCTATAAATTAAAGAGGTTTTGGGGTTTGGTGCTACTGATGCACCACGTTTTTCTGCAGATGAGCCCAAGGCACCGACCTCCCTCTCCTCACCCATCACCACCCCCTTACCTGGAGGCCAATGCAAGAACAGGCTGTACATCCCTCTGTGCATCCCATAGGGCCACATCCAGTCCTATAAGCATTTCCTGGAAGCAGCACCACGGACTAGTGTCTGACTGCAGCCCTCTTCCCACCGGGATGGCACTGGAATCAGCTGTCCAATGGACACAACCTCCCAAGGATGTTTCCAGTCTCTTCCTGCTGTGCATCAAGGGACAGGGAGAACTTAACCAGAAATACAAAGACTTCTAGGCATTGAAAGGACCCCTGTAAAAATAAAGTCACCCAGCACAGACGCTCCCAAAAATGGCAGAACTTTTATTCCCCTCAGTACAGATTTTCTTTACAGCATCAGGTTTTCTTAAAAAACTATATACACACATATATAGTGTTGTGCACTTCGGCATCTGCTCCTGGAGTCTCTAGAAAAAGGAGAAAGACCAACGTACAGAGAAATCCTCACAGTCCATCCTACAGCCCAGGCTGTTTACTGGGAAGATCAGAACTCCTTGAGTCGGGACAAGGCACTGGCTATAGCCCCTGCTTGTGCAGGAGGTTCATGTCTCTCCCCTGTGCCTCTGCAGCAGCAGGGACAAGCTTTGATAGTTCCTTCAATCCCAAGAGGCTGGTGCTGCACACAGGATCAAGGAAGTCACGGGCACAGTCGTCTGAAGATGTAAAACTGCTTTAAACCCCGTTTTGCAGGATACACAGAGCACACGTCTTATTAAGAGACACGATGAGTCAGCTCCACGAGCCCTCGACACCTTCTCACACTAACACTTAGGGGGGGAAAAAAAAAAAATCTCAAATCTAAGTCAGAGTCACTCAGCTGCTTCCTAATGAATTCTTACAGCCGACAGAGAGGTTTTGGGTTTTTTTTTCCTGCGAGCAGTTTTAAGAGAGTTATAAAGAGCTATCTGGGGAATGAATTAGTGCTTCAAACCCAAGTTACAAATCTATAAAACAGATTAGTATACTTCACGTAAGGCCACAAACACTGCAAACTGTCAGTGTGACTATTTAGGATCATTAAACTTAATCTTTTAATTAGCATAAGCTTTATACCTCCATTACTTATTTTCAGTTCCAGGAGCAGATGAAGCAGCTTCCTGAGCCTCCTGGGAGCTGTGGCTGTCAGGGAGCAGGGGATCCAAGTACCTGGAAGGGGCACCTCTTGCTAATTGAACATCCAGGTATCGGTCTTGCCTAATCCAATTCCATTGGAGTCTGTCGAGTGAGCAACAACCAAATGGTTTTGAGGCAGTGAGAAGTCATGGACAGGCAAATCCACTCAGCCAGGCTGAGAACACAGACCCGTCCTGCTGCTGGTCCACCCAAGCTGCCACTTCCAACACGCTTCAGCAGAACAAATCATTCCTCCTTGGCGGTTTTGCTTCCAAAGCCAACAGTGCAACGGAGCTTTAGTATTTCGAGTCGCATCAGAGGCGGTGGACACGAGGAATCAGCTTTGAAACAGGGCTGCAGCATTGCCAGGCTGGGTTATTTTTGGGTAAATAGCTTCTGAAGAGAAAATACAGGCACTGCTTACCTTGACAACTCGGACCATTGCTTTCAGTTCAAGTCTTAAAGTGCAAAACTTCGTAGAGAGTCTTTGGGTACAAAAAAAAAAAAAGTGTCAACTCCCATATGGAGCTGGTGAAGAAACAGCCAGAACCCGCAGGGGTGATTGACAACTGTGAGAGTGTCACAGACATTCACACAAAAGCAAGATCTTGGCCACCTCTTTGATTTAGCACTGTCAGCAGCTGCTGCAAGTCTCCTCCCCTCGCCCAGGCAGGTGATGCGTTGTTCAAGGATCAGCGGATTAGTAACAGTTGTGCTTGGAACTGCATTTGCATCTGCAGACCTTTGTCTAGAGGATACACGCAGAGGGACTTTGGTGTGTGCACGGTCTGTTTTCAGAGAGCAACAGGCACTGCTGAAGGTTCTCCCACGGTGTTATGGCCACGTAATACTGTAGATGCTCTCCACACCTTCCAGTGACACACGTAAACGGTGACAGCTGTGAATAAATACGTTCAAGAGCATCTCGTGGTTTAGATAAAAAGCAAGGTATAAAAATCTGCATCAGGTTTCTAAAGCTTTGGTCTAAACTGTGCTGTAACATCACCCGACCTGGCGAACAGCCCTTAGAAGAGCCCCTTGTGTACAGCACCTGCAACAGCACGATCCAGTCCAGAGACTTTTAGTGGTTATTCTCCAGTCAGCTCTTCGATGCATTTGGCCTCAAAACATGAACAGATCATCCTTCTTGCCCGTGGTGGAATCTATTTTGTTCCAGTCTACAGGGGAGAGCGTTTCTGCACTCTGGATGTCCTGAGCTGTCAGCCCCGTGTCGAGGACGTGAGGGTTTGTTCTCGACTGAGCCAACCTAAGGGGCGGGGAGGGGGAGAGAAAAACACAAAGTAAGAACCCAGATCCTGGTGGTTCATAGCCCGGATGCCTCATGCATCCATAACACTGCAGCTCCACATTTCAACACCCTCCAGAGGAATTAAGTGGTTCAGGAAGTGGGGAGCTGGCACACAACATCTGCAGCGCTCTCAAGTCCCTTGCAGCTTTGCCGCTGGTTTGTCCCAGCCACTTCCCCTGCAGGCATCCAGGGAATTTGCAGTCTGGACATCCCATATATTAACGGCCTGGCTGTTTTCCTCCCCCTGAGCCATGGCTGGGATGTGATCTCTGCTGCCCAGAGGAGCAGCCTCAGTGCAATGACTCAGTTCCGTGGTGCTGTGTCTGGACAGGCAGCGTGTGCTGTGGCTCTGCCCGAGCATCAGCTCCTCGGGTTAAGACACAGAGGACTCAGCTGATGTTTAATAGCTCCCAGGATCAGCTTTAGGAGCTTTTCATCCCAGATGTTTCGCAAAACCTAACGAGCCCCAGTCTGTTGTTGTGTTACTAAACACCTCTGTGAAAAATGCAGCAGTGCAGCATCAATTCTCCCCGGGGCTGAAGGTTGACTCAAACACTTGGTGTTTCATCCAAGGGAGGCACAGCGTCAAAAAAAGCCTCAGATCAAGCCACGTTTTTTAATAAAGAAGAAAAATGTCCAGTGATGATGATGATGATGATGTGGCAGGAATGCTCCTGGAAGCACCCGCCTTGGAGGATGAGCAGCCCAAACACTGAGTCACCACCGCAAGGCCGAGGGTGATGTGACAGCTCAGCATCCAGCAACCCAAAAACAAAGCCCACAACCAGCAACATCTGCTTCATTAAGTAGGGCAAGGAGCAGGGGTGAGGAAAACAGCCAACACCAGGACGTAAACTGAAGCAGCCCCTTTATCAACCACATCTTGGGACAAGGCTGCTGTGGAAGTGGAAGCTGTAAATCATCCCCCAGAGCCAAACAAGACCCGGAGGGCTGTTCCCTTAGGGCTGAGCAGGCAGTTCTGCAGTGCAGCAAACCCTGGCACAGGCAAACGGCTCTCAGGGAAAGGACAGTGTTGGGTCAGCCCTGCTCCTGCCCAATGCCCTCCTCCAGCACCTCCCAGCCAGAGGAGGAGGAGGAGGAGGAGGAGGAGGCCTGGCAGCTCCCCGCTGCCTCTGGCATCTGCACCCAAGGCAGCTTTGCCCAAATTGGTGCCCCCACATCTCATGGTGGCCGGGTGGCTTCCCACACTGGCCTGGAGGCTGAGACCCTCATAAACCACACCATTCCCACCACCCCACAGGGTGGTCTCCCACTCGAGAACAAGCAGGAAAACCCACCTGAAAGGAAATGGATTTGTTTAACATTGCTGGATTGCTCGGCACGCACGTGCAGGGACGCTTTTAATTTGGATTAGAAAGAGAACTAAACCCCTTGAATCGATGGCCACAAGGCTCTGAATCTGTGAGCTGGGGAAGAGTAAAGCCCCCAGTGCCAAAGCTGGGACCAGCATCACAGGCAGCCTGGAAAAGCCTTGGCAAGTGGGAGCAGACACACCAACCCCTCGGGGAATTAAATTCCCTATCACATACAGCCTCTCTCCACCCTTAAAAGGTTGTCAAAATATTTGGCTTATCAGCCAGCCTCAAAGCCTATCTTTCAATTACCAGCTGAGGCACTGATAGGGCAGCTGCCTAGGTCAGATCAAGGCACTGATTAGATGAGGAGCATTATTAAAAGCCAGTCACCAGTCAAGTCTCTGGGGCTGGTCCCCAGTGGTGAACTCGTAAAGGGAGTTATGAGAATTACCTTGAAAACGCCTCGTCGAGACCATCATCCATTTCCTTTGTTAAAGAGATAAAAAGAGAGACAAGTAGTTGCTAAGAGAACACACAAAAGTGTATTTAGAGGTCTGGCTCTGCACTTGAGCAGGGCAGACAAAAAAATGTACGTATACATTGGCTTCTGAGTGGCCAAATCAACCCTCCTCTGAAATCTGCCTCCCAGGGCAGGTTTCATCTCCATCCCTCTGCACAAGCCCCAAGGTGAGAGGTGTAACTCTGGGCGGCCCAGGCCTCCTCAGGGCAGATCTCAGAGCTTGGGGCAGGGATGCTGTGCTCCTCTCACTGCCCAGGGGTGGGGTAGGGCCTTTCCCCCCCATCCCCAAACAGGCTGATACCGCCCCACTGCCTGCCTGGCCTGGATCTGGCCCCATCAGCTGGAGCACAAGCCCCTCTGGGGTCAAGCCATCCATCCTTTGGCTCTTCCAGCTCTCCCAAGGAACTGGCACGGGCTGCGAGTTTCTGCCGCGAGGAGGGACCTGGACACGGGCATCCCTGGAGCTTTTCTGGATCAGGAACTCAAAAGCAGCTCTGCACCAGCACAGGGGGGACCTTGAAAGCAGCTCTGGGACCCTTTATCTCTGATCTGCTCTCAAGGTTTTCCAGGGGGAAAGCAACGGAGTTGCTTGAGGGACAAAGGCTTCCCATGCAGGACCGTGGGCTCTGTGTGAGGGCTTTGCTACAGACAGGCTGGACTGCTCCCAAAATCCTGTGATGCACTTACAGACTTAATGCAATTAATAAGTAAAGTATGAAAACTCTGTAAGGGAGGAAGGATTGGAGATTGCTGATAAGCCTCCGGGATTTGATTTAAGCTCAGAGCTGATCTTCAGGTTTAACCTGGAAAGGCTCAGCCTCAGGCCTGCCAGACTCAAGGAACAGGCCCCAGGCAAAGGCATTTATCCTTCAATTCTCCAAAATTCAGCAGACCAGCGGTTTCCAGAGAGGGCACAGGTTGGCGATCACAGAATGGTTTGGGTTGGAAGGGGACCTTAAAGACCATCTTGTCCCACCCCCTGCCATGGGCAGGGACACCTTCCACCATCCCAGGTTGCTCCAAGTCCCGTCCAACCCGGCCTTGGACACTTCCAGGGATGGGGCAGCCACAGCTTCTCTGGGCAACCTGTGCCAGGGGCCTCCCCACCCTCACAGGGAAGGATTTCTGCCTCATATCCAACCCAAACCCACCCTCTTGCAGTTTGAAAAGGACGATGGAGCACTTGGGCAGGGAGGAGGAGGAGAAGGCTCCCCAAGGGATGCACACCCAGCACATGGGCTGCATCACTATTTTTCTACTAGTAGTCCATGAAAAAATTAAGCCAGATGACTGAGGACGTTTCCAGAAGCCATCCATGCTCCCACAGCCAGATACAGCCACAAACAAGAGCGGGGGAAAAATAAGAGTCATAATGAACATAAATATAACCTGGTTTTAGTGAGCAGTAAACAAAAGCCATCAACATAATGATTTTTTCCCCTGAACAGAGCAGTTAGGTGGTCTCTCAATTAAGTGACAAACCACTGAGAAATGCTGCTCCAGCATAAGAAATATTCAATTACCTGACAGCAGCGTTTTTCACAATCCTGCTCATTTATTTCCTGAGCCTAAAAAGGGCAGCAGGTACTCGAACACTAATTGATCATTTCAAGTAGGACACCGAGACCCAGCTCGCTTGGGCGCCTCTGAAACCTTCCCCCGAGCAGCTCAGCCACCCCACAGCTCCCAGGGGGGAAGGAGTTATCCAAGGAAGAGATATCCCTGTGATGGGACCTGGAGCACACACGGCACCCCCGGCTCACACTTACCCACACCACGTTGTTGTTCACAGAGGAGCTGGGCCCAAACATGCTGTTATCCAAGTGTGGGGGGTCTGTGCTGCTGCTCAGGGGTGACTTGGCAGGATCTTCAAAATCCAGCAAGTTCCCCGTGGCTGCTGCTGTGGACAGAGCGGAGAAGGAATGAGGGGAGGGGAGAAGAGACACAGAACCAAACCTTTTTGCAATCAAACCAGCTTCCTTCAGGATGGCCCCAAATTTGAGCGGGGAGGAGCTGCATTCACCCCCCTGGGGGCTGTGATTTATCCACGATGTCCAGATCAGGCACCTGAGAACCCCTCAAGAGGGATTCAGGGGAGGACCAGCTTCGTCCCTCCAGCAGCCAGTGGGAAGGCTCCTGGGTGCCCACTTATGGTCAGGATGAGTCAGGATCAGCCCCAGGACATCCCAGCCCAGGGTGGGAACAGGCCCTGGGCAACACCCTCAGCTCAGCCCGCGGCATCAATTCAGCATCTTACAAACCTGCATCAGTATTTTATAGAGCAAAGAACAGTTCAGAGCTTGGGGGTGCTCAGGGAAGCCTCAAATCCTCCCCGTCAGCCTGCACTGGGGGGGGGGATGCAGAAGTGCCCCCAGCTCCAGAGCATCCCCCAGGTAGACACTGGAGCCCATTCCCACACCCATGGCAGCCCCCAGGGCCAACTTATTCCGATGTGCCACCGTTTGTGACAGATTCCTCCAGTTCTGAGCCTTCACAGGAAGAAACAAGATGTGCCAGCCTGGAAGGAAGCCCAGTTTAATGCTATTTTCCTGTGTGCCAAATCCTCTTATCTCCGTGGCCAGCATGGAAGAGAGATTAGCCTTTTGTCCCACTTCTCCCTGTCTTTCGTCTCGGAGGCAGCAGAGGACCCACGGCCAGGCACTGAATTATGAGGGGATTTACTATTTAATTGTTTTATTTCACACACCTCTCCTTCCCTGGGGGAGCTGGAGGCAGAGGGGCTCCTGGATGTTGCCCTCCTTCAGCCCATGGTCTGGTGAGGGCTCTGGGTTTGAGACAAACCCGGAATCAAGCTCGGGATGTGGAGATCCACACTAAGCTCTTAAGGACATTATGGCCAATTTGCCTGGGGCAGAAGAAAACAGATTTGGGGTGGCAGCAGCTGTGGATGAGGGGCTGCAGGAGGTATTTGAGGGGGAGAAGGAGCGGCTCAGCCAAGAACTCCGCAAGGGCAACATCTCTGCTACAACAGAGGTGTAGTTCCTTGGCGGTCTTCAGAGCCTTCCCGGGAGCTTTCCCTGTCCAGGGAAAATCCCCCAGCCCTCAGGCTGCTCCCATCCCCGAGCAAAGCTCTGCTGCGGGTGACTTACGTGTGTCAGGGTGGTCAGGGGCTTCCGAGCTGGGGCTGCTCGTCCCTTCTCCTTCCAAGATTGACCTCTCCCGCTTTTCCTTCTCTGAAAAAGAAGGAAACCCCATCACTGCTCACAGAGTGCTCCCCCACAAGCTTTTAAAAGGGAGGGATGTGAGACAGCTCAGATGGGCCACCTCTGCAGCAGCCCCAGGCCCTGGGTGTGTTTCGTAATCTCCTGGAAGGTGAAAGCAAAAATCCCGAGAGCGGCAGCAGAAACCCCGACAGCAGCAGGTCTCTGAGGCACCACAGCCCGGCACCAGGTCCTCCAGCAAGAAAGGAGCACAGCCAAAACCCGGCTGGATTTACAAGGCTGTCGAGAGAAACCTGGAAGACGCCTCACGCCAGCCTTGGAAGCAGCCTGGAAACTCGGAGAGCAAGGGGAAAAGGCACTTGAAAGCCGGAAAAAGCACAAAGTCATCCCTTGAAAGTGAAGAGGGGCAAGAGGGGAATAAAACTCACCTTCCTTAGCTGCTTGCCAGAGCTCAAAGGCGATTTTGAAGGCCTGTGCCACGGTGAGGGTGACGGCCTGTGCCTGGAACGAGAGCGGTGAGGCAGGATGTTAATCCCCGTGTAGATTTAAATCACTTGGAGGTTTTGCTTTCCAGACTCATGTTAACCTGGATCCAACCAGTCCTCCGCTCCCGCCGGGCTGGGGAGGGGAATCAAATATTGATGGAAGCAGAGACTTGCTCCGTGTAGGACACGCAGCTCGTTGTAGACACGTCCTCAGGTGTAACGGGGGGAGGGAGGAGGGTGAGGGATGGGGAGACAGGAGCCGCTCCTGAGCGCAGGGAATGCACAGCTCCTCCTGCACCCCACACCTCAGCCCCTTGCAGGAGCTGCACAGCCCTGGGCTCTCGTCCTCACAGCTCCCTGAGGGACGTGGCTCCCCTCCACTGTGGAGCATCACCCATGAGAACAACACCACCTCACAGGGACCAATGCCTGGGATGAGCCCTGGACCACAGCTGGCCACAGAGAGCTGGGGAGGGCCGAGCAGAGCTGCACCCATCCTGCCCCGGCACGACTGCGAGCACCAGGATGCCCTGAGAGCAACAGGACGAAACGCCAGGGATCTGCTGCTCTCTCCAACTGGGAGTGACCTTAGGGGCAGGACGAGCCAGGCCCCAGGCTCTTCCCTTGGCTGGGGTCTCTCTGCCTTAGCCCACCAGCGTGGGCTCGTCCTGCTCCAGCCCGGGCTGCGGCAGGAGCAGGGGCACCATCCCTGTGAGCCCCTCCCCGAGCTCGAGCAGCGCTAAAACCACCCACCACCACCACCTTCAACAGCACGAGCTGCTGGAGATGTATAAATAGTGACATAAATGCCAGTTTCATTAGGAGCAGGCACAGCTCAGGAGCAGCTTAAGCACCGGGAGATAATGAGGAACGCTGGGCACACGGCTGGCGCTGCGGGAGCCTCGAGGCCCGAGTTTGTTTTAGCAAGTTGTAAACCAAACAAACCCAGATCCAGGTCAGGAACCCGCAGTCCTGGCAGCTCGGAGGATGGAGACCTGGAGGGACACAAATGGGGCACAGCATCCTGTGCAGGAGGGGCGAGGAGAACCCCAAACCTATCAGTGCCAATTAAGCCTGGAAAGCAGGAGAGCTCGTTTGAATGTCGGAGCTATTTACATCTTTGATGGAAGTGCAAATGCTTTATGGCAAAAAAACCCTTAAATATGGTAATTAAGTATGAAACTCCTCACAGCTGTTTACAATTTAAGCTGTCACATCTGAATCAAGTTTAATAGACCCAGCTACCGTTGAGAATTACCCATGAACTAAAAATATGGACTAATTATATGCCCGTGACTGGTAGCTGTGAGTACATCCAGGGACCCTGCCCTGGGGAGGGATGGTTCCCAGTCTGGGAGCAGGGATCACCTTACCAGCAGGATGTTTATGCATTTTATAGGCTGGGGGGGGAAAGGGGGAGAAAAAAAAAAAAAAATATTTCTAGTTTTTGCCACAAAAGGCCTTGGAGAACTTTATTTGCAGTGAGCTGATGTAGCACTGAGATAATTCTTTTAGCACTAGAAAGATTTAAATTTTAATTTGCAGAGCGAGGCTTATCTTTGCCATGCAAGGATGGGAGCACACGCCGTGGAACGGAGAGACAACTTGTAGCTTCCATTATTCTCTCCGTGGAGAAATAAAAAAAAAATAAAAAATGAGTTGGGAGAAGCACAGAATATTAACAAGAGCGAGGTGGCTGCACTCCAGGCACGGGAATGCTCCCGAGAACCCAGGAATCACCACGCTGGGACGCAGCAGGTGGGAATGGCTTTCAGCATTGTTTCCCTGGAGGTTTGGGAGATCCCATTCTCCACGTGGGCCCTGCAAGAGGCACTAGGGGAAGGGTTTATTGGGGCAGAGGGGTCGGACCTGCCTTTCCTCTGCCCTAAAGCCCCTTCCTGTCACAGGGAAAGGGCTCAGCTGGCTCCATGAGAGACTCCCAGAGCTCTCCTTGCCCCACTTGCAGCCAGTGCCCGCTGACCCACCTCCCTCCGTCACCAGCTCTGGGTTCCCTGCCCGTCCTGGTGCAGGAAAATCAGCAGGAAAAAAGCCCACGAGTAGGTTCAAAGCAAGAGCCAGAGAACTCTTTTCTACACACGGGTCTCTGCTCTGAGCCCCGTCCCCGGCACACAGCGGGGTGATCCCGCAGGAGGGACACGGCCCCGGCCCCAAAGACGCCGCTGAAAACTGGACATGGAACTCTGACGGCGAGAAACGGGAGGGAGCCAGGGAGGGCAGCGAGCCCAGAACAGCTGGGCTGAAAGCCTCCCCCACAGGGTCCCCCCGGGCACCCCAGTGGCAGCCTCCCTGGAGACCCCCCTGCCTGCCAAAGCCTCTCCACACGCTGGGCTCAGACCGGCCCCGGCAGCCCAGGGAAGTGGATGCGGAGCAGGGAAGAGTCCCAGCAGCTGGGAATGCAGCATGGAAGGGGATTTTTAGGTGTTGGTGCGGGGTCAGGTCCTCTTGCTCCCACCCCAGAGGGCAGAGAGGCTTTTAGGTGCCAAGACAACGGGCTGAATCCAGCCCGGATTTAACGGATTAACGGCAGCAGGAGGGTGGGAGCTCTCCCGTGGCCGTTCCCCCCTCGCTCCAAGTGGGGGCAGAGCTGCTGTCCCACCACTTCAGCCCCTCTCTGCCTCCTCCTCCTACATCCCCACTTCTTCCTCTGGACTGACCATTTTCCGTTTGGTACAGAGGAAGGCATGGCACTCCAGGTTCTCATTGAGCTGGTTCTGGGCAATGTAGGCAAACACTTTATCGTGGATCTTGTCTGCCGTGCAGTAGGATATCCTGAAAGACAGAACGAAACGCGGCTGGGGCACTGAGCATGAGGCAGATCCACCAGCCCCTCCCTGGGAGCTGCCAGCGAGCGCCCGCCCCAGGGCTTCCAGCTCCAGGGCCAAGCAGGGAAGGCAGAGGGAGCACGGGAACGTTGCCAGGCCTCAGCACGGCTCCTTCCCAAAGTGGAGGAGTCGATGATGACACGGGGTTGAGCATAAGAGGAGCCCCAGAGCCACTCCCACAGCCGCGGCGTGACCCAGGAGCACCACACGGAGAGGTGGGAGAGAAGAGAAGAGACAGTGTTTCACCTTGTGGGAAAGGACAGGTCAGAGAAGGCAAAGATTCCAGCAGGCCATCCTGGACTACACCTGACAAAAGCTCTGCCTTCAGAAGAGAGACTGGCTCAGAAGGTTTTCCCTGGAGGACAAGCTTGCAAGGAGAGAGGGGTTGCTCTCAGCCTACGATTTAATCTGGAGGCTCAAACCAGACAAAAGAAACTGATGCAGGAGTGCCCAAGAAAAGCTGCTGGAAAGGCTGAAATTCAGGCTCTGAGATGTGCAGTAGCAAACGCACGGGATGCCCTGAGAGCCCTGAGCACACGGGATGTGGGGAGGGAGGCTCAGCCTCCTCAGTGGAGCACCCCCAGGATGGCAGAGTCCCCTCCCAGCCCCCGGGCAGGTCCAGCCTGACTCTGAAACGCCAAACGAGGCCCTGGAAGACCAACAGGCTGGGGAGACCAGGCTGTGATTGAGGGTTCAGCTCCCCTCTGCAGGGCAGCAGGTCCCTCAGCATCAACCTCCACCATCTCCCATGGTCTGTCCCTGCCAGGAGCTGCAGGACCGAGTGTCTCGTCAAGCACAGGCTGCAGCAGTCCCACAGGTTTAGTGCAAGGTGGCAGCCAGCAAAGCCTCTTCCCTGGGCACACAACAGATCAAAGAGGTGTTAAGGAAAGAGAAAACCCGAGGGAAAAGTGCGATGTTTCAGTAAAAGTCCTCCCATGGCCCCATTTTGCCCCTTCAGCTCCTGCTCTTGCTGCCTCGGAGAGTTTGCAGGGAGGGGACTGGAAGGTCCCAGTTCCCAGCAGATGCTGGGATTTAAAAAAGCCACATTCAAAATTTATTTACACTGCATTAGTTTCTTACATGTGAGGATGCCTCTGCTCAACGGCCTATATTTTGATTTCCAGAGCTGAGCTGTGCTCTGGTCTTACCAAAGAGGTGCCTGAAAGTTCACTCTTTTCTCCCATTTCTCACAAAACTGCACAGTCACTCCTTCAATAATCACCACAAAGCCAAGGCAAGTCATCTGTGCTGGCACGTGGCCCTTCCAGCACCCCCCTGGCTCAATACTGGATGATCATTAACTTCCAGGCACGGGATAACTCACACCTGCCTCTGAAGTGAGCCAGTTTTAGCCTCTGGCAGCAGCACCTCCAGTGACAGTGGCTGTGTTTTAGCCGCCCCATCCTGCCCCAGCACACGATGCACTGAAGAGCTCAGAGCCACCATCATCCCACTGGAGAGAGAAGCCAAGGAGAAGACAGCAGAGGTGTCAGAGGAAAGCCCCGGGCCTGCCACTGGTGGGACACGCTCACAGAGTGGGTAGAAGACCTCCCCATACACACAAATCCCACTTGTCACCATGACCCCACAGCAGCAGCGCCTCCGGGGAGCAGTGACAGTCCCCAAAAACAGCCTGTTTGGGATGGGTTGGCTTCAGTCAAGGAATCAGGGGCTGCTCATACCCTGGTGCTGACAGCAACAGCTTTATCGACAGCTGTTAAAGTGTCTGGGGAGAATTTAAGGCAGCATCTAAAATCCCTGATCCCGCAGCTCTGCCTGCTCCTCCACCAGCCCAGGGATCCCGATTTTGGCACGGCTGCTTTGCCCAGCTCTGCTTCAGCAGCAGGTTTATGTCCCGGGGTGGGCTGGGTGTGACTGCTGGGGTTTGGAACTGGAGAAAAGCAAGCGGGTTAGTGGTGTGGTTAGAGAGAGCCCCTGCTCCCCTGCCCAGGTCCAGCACAGAGCAGCAGGTGAAGGACAGAAGCAGAGTGGCAGGGATGCAGAGGGAAAAGGGATGAAGGAGGTGGAAAAGGCCAGATCCAAGCCGAGCTCTGCTCCACCAGGCCTGTGCCTACCGCCTGCCACTTTGGAAGAAACGCTTCCAAAAGAAGTATCTTCCAAAAGCCAGAGGAGGGGACGTGGGATAACCCCCCGCCCTTGCCCTCCACACCCCGGTGCTGCGTCCCAGCAGCCGTCCCAGCCCTGCTCCCTGTGAGAGCCATTTAAACGTGACAGACACACACAGCAGCCCCAGCTCAGGGGTGTTCTGACCACCCTCTGTATTCCACCCTTGCCCTCACCCCGGATGCTTTGGCATTTCCACTGCCCCAAACGGGCAGTAAAGCCTCGCGTGGCCACGGAGCGCTTGGCTGTGGATCTGCAGCTTTTTTGGGCAGCCACTCCACCTCCAGGCTCGTCACGTCTCTCCTTACCCCCCTCACCCCCAGATGGACACGCTGCAGCCCACGTAAATTCACCTTCAATTTATCACCCACCCTCCTTCCCCCACCTCTGCTTTCCGCCCAGGCGGGGGGGCCAGCGAGGCAGCAGCTCGGACCGGGTGGAGACGGAGCAGAGGAGCGGCTCTGGCACATTCCCCCACGGAGAGCACCCCCAAACCCACCTGTATATGGAGATGTTCTCGATCAGCTCGTTCGTGCTGCCGTCGTTCAACACGATCCCCCGGGGAGAGACTTTCAGAGTCACCTTCTGCAGCTTCTTTCCACTTGCTTTCGCCTTTGGGAGGGCAAGAGGGAGGGGAAAGTTCCAGGCTTTTTAAGGCTGATACCTCCAAAGGCACCTGAGCAGAGACTCCAGAGACGCACATTAATACCACTCGTTACTGCCAGAGACCGATTCTACCAGCAGGTGTGATAAAGCACTTGTTAAAACCTTCCCTGCCCTGCGGCCGTGATTTCCACTGGCACCAACGAGACAAGGGCACAACACCGCCCACTCCACGCCGTGCGCAGGCACTTCCAGCCCCGCACCTCCACAGGGATTTCCCCGCGGCCACCGGCACGAACCGGCAGCTGCTCTGGAGAAACTCCGGGGAGTTCTGCCTTTAGGGCCAGTTCCAGAGCAGAAGGGACACCAGCAGGAGCGAGGGAGCTGTGCTGGGAGCAGGATGGTCCTGGACGAAGCGGGTTCCCAAGGAGCTGGCTCCAAGCCGTGCTGCCAGACCCCCCCCGTGCAAGGCCACGATGCCAGCTCAAAAAGTAACTCGACTTCCACGTGCCACTTTCTCCCATTTACTGGTCTCGTGCTTTCAGCCTGCAGGTTGCACTCAGCTCACTGCCCAGCCCGCTTCCAAAAGAAATAATACACGCCCAGCTACTTCCAGGCCGCAGACCTGGATCCTCAGCCCTGCTCCCTGGTGGCCTCGTGAGCCACATCCAGAGCGGCCAGTCCTGCCCCTCTGAGGCCGCCCCAGCCCCGGGGCTTTATTTAAAGGCTCAGTTCCCAGTGGATCAGAGCAGAGGTGGAGGGCTCTGCCAGCAGCTCCCGCTTCACGCGAGCGCTTCCCTCTGTCCGGCTCAGCACGCGCCAGGAAAGGATCCGGCACTACCCACCACCCCACTGAGCTTTTCCCACAGCTCATGGCACAGCTGGGGCTTTGCCTCCTTCAGTTTTATAGGGGCTTAAGGAAGTGTTGATTTCGCTCAGAACTGGAGGGTGGCTGAAAACCAGTCCCTCTTCAATTAGAGGTTACAGTGGGACAGCGGCTGCTCCGGCTGGGACTTGGAGCAAGCTGCCCTGCTCCCTTCGCCTCTTAACCCTCCCAGTCCTGGGAAGGAAAACCCAGAACTGCGCTGGCCACACTCCAAACGTGTGTCCCTGCCTCACAAGAGGAGACACAGCGCCAGGGCAGGCTGACTTCACCAGGTCAGAGGCTTCTCACAGACCCAGGGTCACCCGGGCTTATCAAGGGGAGCCAGAGCTCAGACACTTAACACCAACTTCGCGCAGCCTGCCCCATCCCAGGGTCAGGGCTGGCTCCAAGGGCGTTCCAGTGCCGCTGCCTGCAGTTCTACCCACACCACCAGGCACCTGCACGCCCCTGGAGGGGCTGGGCCTGCAATCCTGACCCCCCCCAGCCCACAGTTGCCTCCAGACCCGAGGATTGTGAAACTCTCCCCGGGGACAGACTCGTTTGAGGAGCAGGAGACGGGGCTCTGCTCCAACACCGACACTCACAGTGGCCACGATCCTTTTGACAGCAGCTGCAGAGAGCTCCTCTCCCTTGGGCTGCTCCACCAGTGTCATCCCCATGTACTTGAGGCTGAAGAGCATCCCCTCCAGCAGCGTCTCGCGGGTGTCAGTCCAGTTCTCTGGGAGCTCTAGGGAGACAACAAAGAGGCTCTGGGATTCCCAAAAACACAAGGATAGCCTTGAGGGTTTAGGTACAGGCAGGGTGTTGGTTTGGCTGCTGCCTGGACTCCCAAGCCTGAGCGTCTGGGAGCTCAGGGAAGGACATGGGGCAAAGATGGGGCTGTTGGAGGAGGCAACAGAACACTTTAACCACGAGGTGCTCACGTGGGGAACATCATCATCAGCCCCTGCAGCTCTCCAACACAGCAAAAAACAAATCCCAAAATGCTTTCCACAAGCCACAACAAGCAGAAGCAACCTTTTAGTTTAACTGTGAGCACCCGGGCCCACAGCATAACCAAGGGGATCCTGAGCCCCAGCCCGGTCCAGGGCTCGGAGCCACCCCACGCACAGCAGTGACCTTCCCCTGTGCAAACCATCACCTACACATGCACCCAGGCTAAGAGGGGATTTACAGCTAAGCCCAGGCAGCTGCCAGGACCCAGGTGAGGTGCTGTGACCTGCTAAGTCGGTCCCCTACAGCCCTGAGGAGCCCCTCACACAGGCAAAGCCTCAGAGAGGACAGGTCTCTGCTCTCCCCTGGAAACCACCAAGGAGACTACTGGCCTCTTCCCTGAAGTGCAGGCAGGGTGGGAAGGAGTGTTCTAAATACAGAGCTAAGTTTGGGACCATAGTGAAAGTCAGGTGGGTGTTTCTAACCCTGAAATTACACCGCAGGAGCCAACTCCCAGACACAGAGCTGGCAACCCGGGATGTGCAGCTCTTGTGTTTTAAGGAGGGTCTTGCTTTGAGCAGGGGGCAACAAACGGCAGCCCTGGGGAGCGACGGGGCTCCCAGAGACTAAACGTGTCCCTGAGGCTTTGCTGCCTCGAAATCGGCCTCCTCCGAGCAGTGGGGCCAAACTCCACGGCTCCCTGCACACCCGCAGGGCAGGAGGGGCGGGATCCAGGGATGCGGGGCACCCGGATACACCCCCGGGATAACCCCCAGTGACTCAGCCTCCCTTGCAGGGGCAGGGCGGGAGATAAGCCCTAAACCCCAGCACCACTCCCAGCGCCGGGCGGTGAGACACCGGCACCGGCTGGAGTGGGAGTGACGGAATCCAGGTGGGAGTGGTCCCACGGGGAGCGCAGGGCTCCTGTGCCCAGCACACCGCTCCTGGAGGAGGGAAAGGGAAAAAACAAGGGCAGGTGGGATGCTGTGTTAACCTGGTATCCCAGAGGGTGCCAGCACAGAGCCTGGAGATTCCTCAAAAGCCACTGCCCTCCCGTGAGCGCTGCAGGATGGAACGTGTGCCACGGACAGGCAGCTCCCTGCCCCACATTTCCTGCCCCACCAGCCAGGCACTGGTCCCGCATCAGTGAGCCCAGGGACACTCCAAGCACCCCACACTGCCTCGGGGTGATGCCACTGCAGCCAGGCCCTGGGCACCCACAGCTCCCGCGGGCCCGGGACGGAAACAGAGGTGGTTTAAGCGAAGCCACCAAAGTGCTTTCAGAGAGGAAGGAGCAACCTGGCAGGACGGAGACACTTCTCCGAACATCCTGTTCTGCACCCTCTGCCCTCACCCCTCCTCCCGTTAACACACAACCATCACCCGGCGAAGGGCACGGGGTGGGGAGGGGAGCAGTTTTCAAGGTCATCCCCCCAGGGCACGTTGGGCAGTCCCGTC